>BQKN01049018.1:0-15878 GCA_022839385.1 Asparagus kiusianus | reverse complement strand
ACTCCAATACTCTAGAACAAAAACCATTCCTATAGCCTATTGTAAGTCACTCACATCTACACATCAAGGCTTATAGGAAGAGAAAGAGTTTTACTATTTTGTTTCAGTTTGATAATCTCTTGAAAGAAGAGATTGTTGTGGCATTGGCAATTGAAGATTGTCAAGGTTGTACTGTTTGCTTGCGAGTTGCAAGTGCTTGCGGTTTTGCAAGTGGAAATAGTGGAGAAATCTCAAGCGAGGCTTGGGGATTGGATGTAGGTCTGGAGGACCGAACCAGTATAAATCCTTGTGTTTGCGTATGCAATTTTCTGTGATTGTCTACACATTAGTTTGATCTTTCTTACTCTTTGTGATATTATTTTATTGAAATTTAAAGTTTTCGCATTAGATTTCATAAACACTATTCAACCCTCCCTTCTAGTGTTTGAGTACCATTGCAGCGATCCTACAAAAGGGCATGACTGTGTAGCAGAAGACGCTGAGAGGTGTTCTGAAAACAGTATGTTTCTCATCATCTGGATACATCTTGATTTGATTGTATCCTAAAAATCCGTACATAAATGATATTCTTTCGAATCCACACGTGTTGTCGATGATGATATCCGTGATAGGGAGAGGAAAGTCGTCTTTCTAGTACATAGTGTTCAGGTCTCTGAAATCAATACAGATCCTGATCTTCTCATTCTTCTTTAGAACCGAGCAATGTTCGCAAGCCAATTGGGATGTTGCTCTTCCCGGACGAAGCCTGAATCAATCATCTTTTGACTTTAGCCTCAATTGCCTCCATAATTTGCGGACGAAACCGTCTTTGTTGTTGCTTGATAGGTTTAGCATTTGTTTTGATGTTAAGAGGATGTATCGCCACATTCGGATTAAGTCCTGGCATGTCTCCGTAGTTCCAGGCGAAAACATCGATATACTCTCTAATGAGAGCAATCAACTTTGCTTTCTCATCTGTTAGTAGGCTATCACTTAGGAATATTGGTTTCGGGTTGGCTTCGTCACCAATGTTTACCTAGACCACTTTATCCTCGGTGGGAGGATCTCTTTGTTCAAACTGGTTACCATATTAGATATTCAGGTGGTGGATCCATGAGTCTTCCCAAGCTGGCAGTTGACCGTCTTCCTCTATTGTGGTGGGGTAGACTGTAGCTATATTCGACATCAACTCCTTGAATACCTCTCCGATGCTGACGTCGGAGTCCTAATTTGAAGAATCAGATGAGTCTCCGTCTTTACTTGAATTGACCAGTCGGTTCCTAATTTGCCAGCAACATTTGTCATCGGATAAGGAGACGTAACCTAGGCCCCTTCTTTGTACATAGTAATTATCAGGTTTTCCTTTTAGGACAAAAGCGGCTTTAGTTGGAACTCGAGGACCTCGACCGAAGCAAAGTCATTCTCCAAGTACAAAATTGTATCCCCATTTCTTCATGGGTTTACGCGCTTCGGGACTATATTTGGATAGGTGAAGACCAGGTTTTTCATCGTCACTATCATCTCTTGAAAAATGGTCCGGCACTGGAGACATCTCGCCTTTACCGTAGATTATCTCTTTCTGACCCTTTTTCTTGGCAGGTATGACAATGGTTATTCCGAACGAGTCTTAGATATGCTTCTTTGTCACGCAAGATAATAGAAGCGACATGTTTAAATTAGGATCATCGTATAATCCCTTCATTAGCTTATCAAGAGAAGGCGAGTACTCTAAATCGTCATTTATTGCTTCTTCGGTAAGTTACCAGTTACAGCTAATATCTGACGATTCTCCATCATCAAGACTGATTACAAAGGGTACAATGTTATTTAATACAAAACCTCCAATGCAATCAAGCCCAGCCTCGGTGTCAGCTTCTTCTCTGCTGTCCGTGCCTTGGGTCGATGGTTTAGTGTCGGATTCAGCATCGTAAAGAAAGAAATCAGTAAAATAGTTTTTCAATCCCTTAAACGGTTGCTTATCTGTGACCCCCGTCTTGACCTCATTATTAGCGTCCTCATATTTGAGACACTGATGGAGGGTGGAGGAGATTATAAGATTACCATGGATCTAGGATCGACCCAATAGTAAGTTATAGGAGGTTTCCGCATCAATCACATAGCACGTGACTTCGGACCTTAACTCCCCAAGTTAGCACTTCACCCGGATTTTACCCAATGGTCTATACCCACTGGTATTAAATCCATAGATGACGGTGCCGATCAAAGCCAACTTACTGGTAGGGATTCCAAGATTATACATCAATCAGAGTGGCATGATGCTGACAGCGAAACCCTGATCGACTTGGATCCGATTGACAACGCTAGAGCCGATATACCTGGTGAAGTACAATGGTCTGTCATGCTTTAAATTCCTTACTTGCATGTCTTCCTTAGTGAAAGTAATGCATGAGAATTGTTTGGCTGCACGATTGCAGCGTTGAGCTAAAGATTTTGGCTCTTCGGGGATCGGCTTAATCTGGGTGAGAAATACATCGGAATCGGGTAGGGCTTCTTGCAGGGCTTCTCTGGTGTCTTTGGATAGACGCACCAACTCATATAGAGTTACTCTTGCTGGGATGTTAGCCAATTAGGCCATAACATCGAAGCGGTATGGAGTGTTCGAATTCTCCGGTTTGTCCCCTCCAATCGGACGATTGAAAACGAGACTACTTTGGGTTCTGAACCTCTTGATGCTGGGGCTCTTTGTCTTTTTGCTTAGCTACAGTCTCCTTTTGTTTAGCGGTTGACTGCTGCCGAGAAGTTCCTTCCGAAGGATTAGGAGTGGTCGTAACCACCCCCTGCTTAGCTGGCTGATCGGCCATCTTAGAATAGTCGAACCGATATTCATTTCCACTTCTAGTGGCAAAGACCGGTTCTTCGTTGGTAGCAAAAGCTTTATGCTCATTATCGGAAGGTGGGAAGGTAGAGATTCCTTCATCATTTTCCTCCAGTATAGCTGTAGTGGCATGATAAGATTTCCCCTTGCCTTTGGACTTGGATTTCTTCTTGGAGTAGGATCCTGTCCATTGCTCATGTTGAAGTAGATCAGGATGAACCCAAAGAATTTTGTTGTTGGGAGCCATGTGTGACACTAGTTCTTTCTAGAATTGTCCATGAGGATCCTCATTAATTGTCCTCATCCCAACCCTTTTCACAGATTTTGGTTGAAACCACGTGAGGGGAATAGAGCCGAAACTGATGCTTACTGTGTTTGCACCCACTTTCTTTTCATTAGGTTGTTTTGTAGTGATAATCCCAACGTCAATCAAGGCTTGAATTTTATCCTTGAGAGCATAGCACGTCTTGGTGGGATGATGAACTACTCTGTGGAACGCGTAGCACCGCGGATCTGTAGTCTTCTTAGCTTCCTCGTGATCGGTGATTAGAGGCAGCTTGATCTTATTGTTTTCCAACAAGTATTTGAAAATACCATGGACCTCGTCTTCCATAAAGAAGTATTCCTTCGGGAACTTTGGCTCCAAAGCCTTCTATTACCTTGGAGGTTGATACTGCCATTAATGCGATTGCTGCTTGGGTGCCTATTGTTGTGGTTGTTGTTGGGGTTGCAATTGGAATGTTTGATTTGCATCTACCGCATTGGCCTGCGCCTTCCTTTTACCACGAGGGGTGAAGTTCTGTTTTGGAGCAGTAGTCACGGGTTGACCTCTTTCAGCTTTCTTCCTTTTGAGGAAACGTCCGGCTTGCTCCCTACGTACTTTCAACTCTTTCCAAGTCTTGGATGGAATGACACCCATAGCTTCTAGCATGTCAAAGGAAAGGCTGTTATGATATTTTTGGTGGATGAATTCCTCCGTGACTCAATCTCGCCAGTTCATCGCCTTATTTCGGAAGCGCTTGATGAAGTTCTCGACTGATTCTCCGTCTTTTTGTTTCTCATCAAATAGTGTCTTAATTGACACCTCCGTGTCATCATCGAAGAAGTTGGCGAGAAATATGGTCTCCATGTCGTCCCAACTATTGATACTTCTCGGCTTGAGATGATGGTACCAGTCGAAGGTGGCCGCGTGAAGGGTCCCCACGAATGATCGTACCATCAGAGGTTCATTGCCTGAAATGACCCCTAGGTGGGATTTGAAGTAAATCAAGTGTTGAGTGGGAAAACCTCTTCCGTTGAACGGCGTGAAATTAATCAGGTTGAACTTTGCTGGGTACGGAATCGATTCCCACTCCCTCGGATAAGGACATGGAATACCGGTGTTTTTTACCTCTTGAGCAAACATCAAAGCATTGATTTTTCTTTCGAGGCCTTTCATCTTTAGATCTTCGCCTGTATCTTTCTTCGAGTGACTTTGAAGAGGAATGGTGGGGCCACCCCCAGTGTTGGTATTGTTAGTGGGGCCACCCCCAGCGTTGAGACCATCCTCAGTATTTTTATCATCAGGTGGAGTATCGGTATTGATATTCTCCTCCACTTCTGAGTCGTTATTTACCTAAGTAGTGGTATGGTGATGACTAGGTTTACCGTACTAATTTGATAACTCTTGGAGCTACTGGGCATGTAAATCTTTGACCCGTTGTACGACCATCTCCATCTCAATTTTGAAATCCTCCTTCTGCTTAGCCAAGGCTTCTTGAAGGAGTTGGGCCATCTGCTCAGTAGTGATCATGAATGCTTCACGAGATTGCCCCATACTAGACACGGTGTTGTCAGAAGCAGTTGTGGAGTTGGTATCCGATGCTTCATTGTCCGAGGGATACCCTCTCTGAATCCTCTGATAATCTCTCGGTCTGAATGTTCCAGATTGTAACCTGGTTATTGCACTAGGATATTTCTGAAAAAGGTTTAGGACTGAAGTGTCGCGTAGACTTTTCCTCATCGACCAAGTTGATGGTAACTTCTGGAAGTTCGCCACCCTGACCGGCTAATCTTCTTTTACGGAAGCGTCTTGGTTTAGGTTTTGACACTCTAGTAGAGATCCTCTCGAATACTGAGACCCTCTGTGGAGCGGTTTTGGGGCAGTTATATCCTGATAATACTACCCTAATTAATCTCTCACAAGGACAGTAAGAGTCTGTTTCTAGGGTATTTCTCTTTTGAGACTCACCCCCAGTCCAATAGTATAACTCGTTGACGTTGCAGCCTGAGCAACCTATCAACTGTTCTCTTGTTCTTTTAGGTATAACACTATCGTCTGTCGGACGTGTCTTCATCTAATTAGATAATGGCTTATTGGTGTTCGCAGGAGTCACTCATTTGGAATCACATCTTTGTAAGGGTGAAACCCTAACAGGTTCCTGGTTTTCTGCATGCACCCCTAAGCGGGTGGTTACAGGAATAGTCTTGTTGGGAGGTCGTGTACGACCCCCAATCTGAAGAGTTGCTCAGGATTTGTTCGCTGGTCCTAAGCATTCTTTGACAGGAGTTTTTCCTCAATCTTTGTGTAGAGGACCCAGGTGATCCTTCAACAGAATTCTAAATTTGGAGAGATCCATGCTGCCATAGAGCTTCACCGGAGGTGCGGGAGCAGGAGGAGTAGGATCTAGAATTAATGAAGGTTGGGGAGCAGCCTTGAAAGTGGAACTGAGTGAGAGACACAACTGGGGTCTCTTGTCAGGTAGAGGCACTATTTTGGCCTTCGACACCTAAACCTGCTTAGGTCTTGGTGGCTCTTTGATCATCTCTTATTTTTGCAACTCTTGTGCTTTTCACACAAGGATCCGGGCATGCGCAAGAAGTGCGTGGTGCTTCTGGATGCGCTCCTCGAGAGTAGAACATGTTCATTTGACATGAACCCATTTGTTAGTCGGCGGTTGGGAGGAGGATCCTGATGCTTGTTGCGATGATGGTTTAGCAACTTAGCACCTTCTAAACTCTAGATCCGCTTGGTAGCGGAGTCCATCCACCTGTTCTAAAGATTTGGCGAATTGACGGGCAAGATGTTGGCGGCACCTCTGGCGAGCCCTCTTCGTAGCACTGGTGCGCCTTCGACTGGCAACTCCATGACCTTTGAGGAGTTGTCACAAGTGCCAGATTTAGCTTCCTTGGAGGTTGGAAAGGAGTCTTCAACAGTATTTGGGTGAAGATTATCACCATGATTTTTCAATCTGAAGGCCAATTAACCTTCTTCACGAAAGTGGTCTTCTTGCGCTTGTAGGGAGAGGAAGATCTGGAGGAGGAGGAGGAGACGTACTCCTCGAACTTTTGCTAGTCGAACTCGTATTCGACCTCTTCATCCATCGTGATCTTGATCAGCGGCTGCGACATGACAGCCTCGGCAACGAGACTGTTGGCTCCCACTATGGTCGCCAGATTATTTTGGGAGAAAGTTAGTTTCATTTGGGAACTCATTATAATCATTTATCAACTTACAACAAGTTCAAAAGAGTGTGCCTTTTTATAAGACGTCTTACATAAATAAATAAAAATTACAACTTTCTAAAAACACACACAACGGACGTTTATCACCCACTGTTTGCGTGGGGTCTTGGCTTATGCCAGGGTTTATCCGTGGACCACCGAATGATCAGATCCAATATAAATTTTATTACCTCACAAAGGTGACAAGAAACTGAAGTAACTATCTCAACAAAGCGAGATAATCACTCTTCTCGAGAATCGCAGCTAAGTACGATCTCAAGAAAATAGGATGAACCGGACTGCAGATCTATCGAACTCTTCTTCTTTATGCCGAAGAGCTCACCAAGATCTTTCTTCCTCTCTAAAATTCATGGGTTATTACTCTTCAATCCAGCAGAGCTTCGCTGAGGCTTAAGAATTCTCGATTTGTGCAAATGAAAGCCCTAGGGCTGTATTTTATAGGCTTCAGAAGCCCTATTTTTTAATAAAAATGAAGGATTTTATCTTATCCTTAGTTGTAACCACTTAATAGATAACCTCAAATTAGTTGGAAAGGATCTAAAATAGAATCGGGATAGTTAACAGCGAGAAAACGACATAAAATAGCTTTTTTTCGGGGCCGGGATAGTTCGGGGCAGGTCGGGACAATCCGGGCTAGGCCTAGACTGTCTCGGCTTAGCCAAGACTATCTCAGCCAGGCTGAGACTATCTCAACCTTGGCCAAGAAACAAATGTGTCTTGGCCTTGGCCGAGATGTCATCTCCCCCTTTTGACTGTTTTAGCCGTAATTCCTCGGTCCGATCTCGGAATGGCATGATTCAAGATGTGTCAAAAAACCGAAGAAGAGATCTACAACCTTCCATGGGTGAATCATATATGGAACGGACAAGACACGAGTGGCGCTTCACCTTTCGTGAGTGAAATGTAATTCTTGATTGGATCGTTTCTTCCCTATTTTGCCGTCCCGTTGACTCGTATGCCTCGTCGACTCGCTTCATTCGCTTGTCGACATTAGATAATCCTCTTTGACTCAGATAATAACGTTCATTATCTTTTTTTGTTTTGAGCTACGTGTGGGAACCCATAGGTAATTTTTTAATGCCTACAAGCTCTCTGGCTCACCACTGTCAGCCAGGAGAAGAAAATTCATTATGAAAAGGTACCTCTCTGGCACCATTGGATTTCTTAGAGCTTTGCGAGCCACGATTGATAGTTCTGCTGGATCCTGCTATTGTGCATCTGACACATTCTCTTAGTCTCCATCTTCTATGCTGATTGGTATCTTACCACTATCCTCACTGCCAGTAATATCTGGAAAAAGAGGGGGAGGTAGCTGACTCCCACTCACCTCTTTAGTCTTGTACACCGCATTCTCATGGAACATGACGTCATGACTACGCACCACCTTACGTGCATCGTGATCCCAAAAATAGTACCCATACTCATCTCCTTGTTTGGTGGAAAATTTGTAACAAGAAGGAAATAAAAGAATTGTATTTGATTTTATTCTCTCTAACTGCTTAGAAAAAGAATGATTACAACTCTCTCAATTCTCGATTACAATTTGGATTTCCGATTACAAAAGAGAAGAGAATTGATCTGAATCCTCTCCTTTGTTTAAATCTGGGTTCTTCACGGTGGCGATGAGATGCCTCCCTCGAATGCTCGCGTCGAGATTGCATCTCGTTGACGATCCGACGTCTTGTTTCACTGGAACGTGATCTCCTCCTCACGATTTGACGTTGTGGAGAACTTGCGTGGAAAGTTTTAGAACTCTGAATGAGTTTGTTTGATCTTAACCGTAATTGGTTAGACAATCCAAGGATCTCTTCTTTGATGTTAAGGAGAAAGATCCGAAAATGCTAGCCCCAGGATCAAAAAGCCAGCCCCTAACTAAGCTGATTTCTTAGTTATTTATAGAGGATTAAGGGGTGTAACCACCTCCTTAATTCGCTCCTAAGTGGGGCTAAGGGATGTAACCCGCCCCTTAAATCACTCCTGAGTGGAGTTGTGATCCCCTTAGATCGTGGGAAACGGTTTTGAAACCGTTCAGCTCGTGTTTGAACGAGTCAAACGCAAAATCCGCGTTCTGGCATGAATTCTGCATTTAAACGCAGCGTCTGGAAGCTCGGACGCAGCATCTGGTTGGAAGCTGCGTTTGGCAGCTTGGAAGCTGCGTTTGACCGCTTAAAGGCTGCGTTGGGCAGCGGTATAGAGCTGCGTTGGGCGACGGTTGGAGCTGCGTCTGGCAGCGAGTGAAGCTGCGTCTGGCAGCGGTTGGAGCTGCGTCTGGCAGCGAGTGAAGCTGCGTTTGGTAGCGGTATAGAGCTGCGTTGGGTTGCGTTTGTAGCTATGAACGCGGTGCGTCTTGATGCTGATGTGCGGGGAGGACTTCCGTAGCTTGGTTTGAAGAGACCGTCGATTTGTAGCCTCTTTCTGTCGAAGCGTTGCAAAGATCGTCATTTTGTAATCTTTGCTTTAGCTCTCTGATATGCGAGAGTCGTCAGATTGTAACTCCCGATGTTGATTGTGAAGGCTGTTGATTAGAGCTTTCATCAGTTGTCGTGAAGGTCGTCAGATTGTAATCTTCAGCGATCTACGTGAAAGTCTTCAAATTGTAGCCTTCTGAAAGTCGTCAGATTGTAACTTCCATCATCGGTGTTTGATGGGGATCAGCTATCTATTGTGATTTTTAGACAGCCTACACTCCTCCATAGCGGATGAAAGAGAGCTTTTTTAACTTTGGATCAAGCTTTGACCGGTCTGTAGGATTGGTCATGACATAGGCATCACAACCAAATACTCGTAAGTGCTCTAGATTTAGTTTCTTTTTGGTCCAAGCCTCTTTAGGTATCCCATAACTAAGAGCCATGGATGGCCCGCGGTTGATCAAGTATGCAGCAGTATTCACAGCATCGGTCTAAAAACTCTTGGGCAATCCGGAGTGGATCCTCATACTTCTGGCCCGCTCCAAGATAGTGCAATTCATACGCTCTGCCACTCCGTTGTGCTGAGGTGTGCTTAGAACGGTCTTCAATCTCCTAAACCCATGGGACGAGTAGATATTCTCGAACTCCTGGCTGCAATACTCGCCTCCATTATCAGATTTCAAACACTTTAGCTTATTACATGTTTCGTTCTCCATACAGGCAAGCCAGTTCTTGAAGATTTAAAAACTTCTGACTTGTGCTTCAAGAAGAACACCCACAGTTTTCTAGTAGCATCATCAATAAAAGTGACAAAGTAAAGAGAGTTGCCAATAGGTGAGACTTACGCAAGTTCTCACACGTTGTTGTGCACCAACTCTAATTTCTACAGTTTTGGAGCCGGTTCGGTCTTTTTGAAGCTCACCTTCTTCTATTTGCCTAGGATGCAATCCTCATAGAAAGTCAGATCGATCTTGCTTAGACCCAAAAGCCTCTCTCCCATGGCCATAATCTACATCCCCTTCTTGCTCATGTGGCCAAGTCGCCGATGCCAAGTCATGCAGTCGGCGGATGATGATGATGCTTGTCTTGTGGCAAGCAAGCGGTCGATCTTCTCGTTAGCGATGTAGAGAGACCCTTCGCATTTGCCGTGTGCTATCACCAGGGCACCCTTGGACACCTTCCAGCTTCCCTGCTCGAAGGATACTCTATAACTAGAGTCAGTCAGTTGCCCGACTGATATAAGATTCCGCCTGAGATCTGGTACATGCCTGTTTGCGTCGATCATTGAGGTATTCATTACAACTTCAGTCGTTACAATGAAAATACAAAAAAATGATCTTTTTATAAGACTCTTACACAATGAAAATGAAAAATACAATTCTCATCAAACAAACACAGAGATCATTTATCGGTCTTCTGCTTGCGTGAGATCTTTGCCTGTGCCGGGGACGTTAATATCCGTGGACCGCCTACGGATCAGATCCGATTGATGGAAAATTCGATAGAGCTTCGCCTTCGCCAGGGAAGTATTTGACTGAAGAGCTAAAATCAACCAAGCGAAATCAGTAGCTCTTCTCGAGATCAAGACCAAGCTTGATCTTAAGGAACGGTGGAATCGGGCTTCAGATCCTTCGAATAGCTCCTTCTTTATGCTGAAGTTCACCGGGATCTCGCTAACCCTCGCTGAAATTCGTGGCTCTTGGCTCTGGAGTTCGATAGCACCTCCTCGTCCTTATAATAAATCCACCCCTGTGAAACGAGCCCCTAGGCCTGTATTTATAGGCTTCGGTTGGGGGGTTTTCGGATAAGAACGGGTGATTTGGCCTTATCTCCAATTAACAACAGCCTAACCACGTTTAGGGAAGATATCAAGTCAGTTGGGAACCCGTGGAACAAATAAAAACTGAGAAAACTAATTGAAAATAGCGAAAACGTATCCGGATGTCAAAACTGCACGTGGGGGCGCGGGACGGGACGGATCTGACCCGCGTGAGAGTGAGAAATCCGGTCTTCGTTGAACCGTTTTGTGTTTTTTGACTTTTCCGGGACTTATATACTCCACCGTTTTGCGTATTTATCCGTCGTGTTGACTTGTACACTCCACGCGAGATGATTGACGCGTGCGAGCTGATTGACGCGCTCGAGCTGACTGTTAGGCACGTGTTGATTGATGTGAGCGAGTTGATTGGTGCGTGCGTTTTGACCGGCGCGCGTGTTGACTGACACGCGCGAGCTGATTGGTGTGCGCGTTTTGACCAACGCGCGTGTTGATTGGCGCGCACGTGTTGACCGATGCACGCGAGCTGATTGGTGCACGGGAGTTGATTAGTGCGCGCGAGTTGATTGGCGCGTGCGAATTGATTGACGAGCGCGCGGGCCACTCGGTTTGCCGTTTCGCTTTATACGCTTGTCGGCTTCAGATAATCCTCTTAGACTCAGATAATGATGTTCGTCATCTTCTCTCTGTCTCGAGCTGTGTGTAGATACCTATAGATATTTTTAGATGCCTACAGATACCCCCTCCAAAGTATTTCAGACTCATTCTTTTATAGAGGAGTCTAGAATGCTTTGGATAAGATAGGCCCTTTCCTCAATCTCGTAGAGGGACCTGTGAACTGCTTCAATTCTTGACTTCTTCAGCCTTCTGTCTATTCATTATTTTGTCGAATAGACAAAGTTCTTCCGGCGCTACGTTTATCGTCTGACCGTTGTCAAAATCTTGAACTGAAGTTGATGCATAAGTTTCTGAACTTAGCTCGTGCCATTGAGTTGACTTTGAACTGATCATCTTCATTAGGAATTCATATCTGATTGTAATTGAACTCCTTGGAATCATCTTTTGTCTTATTTTGGCAAAATTGCTGATGCGTTGACCGGCATCGACCTTTACTATAACGCGTTATCCGGCGTTGACTTTTGTTATAACGCGTTGACCGGCGTTAACACAGTTTATACTCGTACGTTTGCTGGAGTCTACACAGTTTAAGCTCTTAAGGCGTTGAAGCGTGGCGGTTCCAAATTTTAGGCTGCAGGACTAACTATTAAAGTTGTTTTTGTTAGACCCTAGAGGGGGGGTGATTAGGGTCTTATGCTAATCTAATCCGATTTAAATGCCAATTAAAACTAATTAACAAGTTATCCTAGCAAGTATGAAATATAACAAGAATGTAAGCTAGGATAAGTAATATGAACAATAAGATATATCCTATATGATAAAAATATATGCAAGGATATATAAACTAGCACAAGATAATATATCCTACCAAAGAGATATATAATATGATATATGCAAGGATATGTAAACTAACACAATGGTAAACAAAAATGAACTAGATAGTGGATGATAAAAATAATGAGCTATGGATAATGACGACAAGAAATATAAATATAAGATTAAGTGCGCCAAAACAAACTCAAATACACGACATGATAACGGAGTTTGGACCTTCCGTCCTACGTCTCCGCTCCCCACTCCCGGGGAGAAATCCACTATCACAATCGGGTTTTCTACGCTCACCCGAATAAAGTTTACACCTCATAGTATCGGTTTTTAATGCTCACCGAACAACGTTCACTCCTCACACTCGGTTTTCTAGTTCACCGAAAACTTCACAACACACTCGGTTTTCTAGCTCACCGAAAACCTCACAATCTCACAATGTAACAATAAATGATTTGTTCTCTCATACAAGGGGCGAATTCAATTAAGCACAACTCAATGTTACAATCTCTCACAACCCTAATATACTATGTATGCAAATACAATAAGCTCAAGTGGGTGTGTGTAACAATGAGATAAAATCAAATCTAACTCAAATAGCAAACTAGCAATAATGAGAATATGAAAATCAATAATAAAATTGCTAGAGAAAAGAGTTAGAAAACTTCTCTATAAACACAAAGAGATGATGAGGAGATATTGAAGATGAACTCCTCAACAGATGATGCAAACTCCTCTTTGTAACATCAAACCCCAAAAACAAACTAAACAAACTTAAACACTTTTAAAACTTGTTAAAACATTCTCTTGGGTTTTTTTTAGAACTGAGATCAAGAGGGTATTTATAGCCTCCCAAAAACTCAGCCAAAAACCCCAAACAAAAGACTAAAAAACCCCAGTCAACGGTAACAAGAAATAGCCGTTGGAAAGGATCTGACAGAGTGGCGGTCGACCGCGAGTAACAAAAAACCAGTAGAAAACTCCAGAGAGTTCGACGGTCGACCGCGAGAAATTTTTAGCCGACGGTCGACCGTGGCAGTCGACCATGAAAGTTTCTGCTACCCACTATGCAAAAGACTCAGGCGCGGTCGATCGTGGCGGTCGACCGTGAACTGATACATGAAATACAGGTTTTGAAAAACTGTTTGCTGATTTTAAAACACTGTTTAAAAATATCAAATAAATTCCATAAAATATAAAACTTTGGGGAATGGTTGTAGACATGATAATAAACATGCTATAATAACTGGTTTCCAAAAAGGACTTCCCAAATAAAAAATATCATCATTTTACAAAATAGGCCAAAATATGAAAATGTAAACATGTGAAATTTGATATTTTGGCTAAACCATATTTTAAAACTTTGCACAATGATTATGTAGACTTAATAAAATATATATATGATTATTGTTAAGTCCAAAAACTAAGAATACAATATTTTAACAAATACAATAGAAAAATATATTTGTTTCATATCTAAGTAGTTAAACCAAATCACAATAATAAATATGAAATATGTAATTTCATATTTATAAACATAAAAACCAAAACTTATGTTGTATATATATGTGACTACATATATATACAAGGAAACCATTATAATGTGTATGTATATGATATTGAGCTTAGAGTATATAACACACATAATATAAAAGCTAAACTAGATTACCCAAGCAATATTGATCTTCATTGTAGCTCAACTTAGTAAACTTGGATGAAGCTTGTAATTGGATCTTTAACTTGAATTGTATAGGCTTCAACCATAATTCCTCCAACCTCCATTTGATATCGTCGTTGAAGCGCTATTCCATCCATCCTCCATCTCGTTGTTTGCCGAGAATAAATACTAAAACACAAACACTAGACAAACAACATTAGAAGTAATTGTTTGTTAAATATCATCAAAACAAGAAGGCCAATAGATTTGTCTGCAGATATGGATCTTATCCCGAAGTCGTTGGATGCTCAAGTCACGAGACCAACTAATGAAGCCGATGCGTCAATGACTCACATTTATAGAATTTTTGGCAAATTCTCAGTCATCAACGGGTTTGATTAGCCTTTACCGACTACCGTTTGAGTCGGATAGCATGTAGATTATTTAGACCCGTTCTGCACGTGATGTTGTGCTAAAAGAGTTAACTCTTTTTAGTGCTATGATATTGAATACGTAGACTTCATCTTTCTCACGGGAATAGACCACCCGGCAACGCGTGTTAGACGTTGACTTAGGATTTTTAGCAAATCCTCAACCTTCAACGGGTTTGACGTGCCTTTACCGACCACTTAAATCGAGTTTGCATGCAGATTGTTTAAGTCCGTTCCGCATGTGACGTTGTGCTAAGAGAGTTAACCCTCTTAGTACTACGATATTAAATACGTAGACTTCATCTTTCTTATGGAAATAGACTACCCGGCAACGCGTGTTAGACCCTGACTTAGTATTTTTAGCAAATCCTCAGCCTTCAACGGGTTTGACGTGCCTTTACCAATTACCATTTGAATCGGGTTTGCATGCAGATTGTTTAAGTCCATTCCGCATGTGATGATGTACTAAGAGAGTTAACCCTCTTAGTGCTACGATATTGAATACGTAGACTTCATCTTTCTTACGGGAATAGACTACCCGACAATGCGTGTTAGGCGCTGACTTATCCCTACTTAGGATACGGGATAAAATTCCGTAGACATAAATTCTGGTGTCTTCTTCAATCGGTGAAAGACTAAACCGGCAACGCGTGTTAGGCATTGATTTATCCCTACTTAGGATTCGGGATAAAATTCCCCAGACATGAATTCTGGTGTCCTCTTCAATTGGTGAAAGACTAAACCGACAACGTATGTTAGGCATTGACTTATCCCTACTTAGGATTCGGGATAAAATTCCCCATGCGTGTAAGGCATGGATTACGGTGTTATTAATAACAGCCTGCCACAATATCGAATATGTGGGCTTTTGTTCTTTTTACGGTCAAAGACTAACCGGCAACGCGTGTTAGGTGCTGACTTATCCCTACTTAGGCTTCAAGATAAAATTTCACAGACTGAAATTCTGGTGTCTTTTTTAATCGGTGAAAGACTAAACCGACAACGCGTGTTAGGCATTGACTTATCCCTACTTAGGATTCAGGATAAAATTCCCCGTGTGTGTAAGACACGGATCACGGTGTTATTAATAACAACCTGCCACAATGTCGAATATGTGGGTTTTTATCCTTTTTAAGGCAAAAGACTAACCGGTAATGCGTGTTAGGCGTTGGCTTATCCTTACTTAGGATTCGGGATAAAATTCCCCACGCGTGTAAGGCGCGGATTTTGAGAGTTGAAAAGGTAGTTTCTTCTCTTGGGGCAAAGACGAACCCGATGTTAGAAAGGAAGAATTTTATATTCTATTTCCAGTTGCAATGGAAACTCCAAGTGGGATCTCCACTTCGAGAATCCGGATCGGTGAAACTAAGAGTGGGATATCCACTCCAAGAATCGAATAGATTCAGATAACCCTAACTTTTATAGGATTGGTTACCTGATCTAAAAATAAAATTCTGACTTCAGTCCTAACTTTTATAGGTTTGACCGAAGAGGAGTTTGAGGTGATCCTAACTGTAGGAAGGTTTGATCACTCGATTTGAAAGTGGACCTCTCGTTCATGAAAGGAATCGAGAGATGATTTTCGTTGTGGCCCTAACTGAAGGAAGGTTTGACTAAGTAGGAGGTTTGAGACGATCCTAACAATAGGAAGGTTTAACCGCTCAATTTGTGGACCTCTTGTTCATGAAAGGAATCGAGAGGGGATTTTGGTTGTGGTCCTAACTGTTTAAATGTTTGACCAAGATGGAAATTTGAGACAACCCTAGCTGTTTAAAGGTTTGATCGTTTAATTTGTGGACCTCTCGTTCATGGAAGGAATCGAGAGGGGATTTTGGTTGTGGTC
>BQKN01049017.1:0-14641 GCA_022839385.1 Asparagus kiusianus | reverse complement strand
GTTTTATGCATTGGTTTTGGCAAATTAGCAAAAACATGCACGGATCTAGAAAATATCTGCTCAGTCGACTTATGAGTCGACTGACGGGCTGATTTTTAGTTTTTCTTTTTATTTGCGGGTTGGTTTGGTTTTGTTTCATGTTTGACTGCTTATATAAAAATCTCTCCAACCCGAAACCAACCCTAAAACCCATCAGATATCAGAGAAACCCTAGACCCCTCTCTCCCTTAAAACCCTAGCTTCGTTGTTGGAGATTTTTTGGGATTTTCGGAAGAATTTTAGCGGGTTTTGGCGATGTGCAGCGAAGGGGATCTTTCTCTGTTAGATTCAGGAGCTTTATAGCATACCAGAGGAGAGTAACATCTCACCCAACCCTCACCCACTGTTTGTATAGTTTTCTTTGAGTTTTTATTTCAGATTTTTGAGCCTAAAACGTATTTTTGTACATAAAAATAGATGCTTCACGTTATAAGCTGCAAGATCTATATTTTTCAGTTAATAAAAAGCTCACCAATGTTTTTTGTAATATAGATCTAGATCTAGAATTAATTTTAAACATGAGTTTCATGTGATTTAATATTTTCAATACGTTTTTAAACATATATAAATATGTTAGGGTTTTAATGTAAGATATTGCATGCAAATCTCTCGTTTCTGTTGATACACACGTGTTAGAATCAGAAATATGTTGATTGACATGATGAAAAACGTTTTTGTAGATAACCATTGTATGCAACAAAACTAGGGATTTTTTGCTCAGTCGACCAATGAGTCGACTCATAAGTCAACTTATGAGTCGACTAAGTCGACCAATGAGTCGACTGATAGGAAAATTAATAGTTTTGTGTTTTGTTTTGGTCGACCAATGAGTCGACCAATCCTAGTCGACTCATGAGTTGATTGATGAGGAATTTTCCAGTTTCCTCGGCTTGAATCTGTTTGGGTTGTTTTAGTTTAACTGAAACTGTTTATGCTTGTTTATTGTTGTAGCGTGCTTTAACATGAGCGAGGAGTCGCCTTAAATAACGGGTATTAGAAATTATTGTTTAACCTGTATCTTTATATATGAGATGACATGCAGACATTGGTTTAGGTTTGCACACCGAGACACGTGAGAAATTAGGGTATATGCATCTGTTCATATATTTCATCTAGTCCATGTGTTAGGCAATTATGATGTGTAGTCCATGTGTTGGACATTAATCACATTCAGGTCCATGTGTTGGACAATCTTCATATGCAATCCATGTGTTGGACATCCACTACATCTGGTTTCAGTCCATGTATTGGACATCGGTTTAGACCTTGAAATTGACACCTATACTTGCATAGGCCGGACATGACACTTTATGGGTGGTGACATGACCTGGTATGTAAGTTCTGAGATGAGGTTGTCTTCTTTTATTATTATTCATGTATTAGATTTTAGGATTGGTATTTTGGGATTTACAATTTGAGATACAAGATATATATATGAGGGTTTCCTTGTTTGGATTATTTCGCTCGACGTACCTATGCTCGTGTTGTAATTTCCTAAATACTAAAATCCTCTTATGCATAGGTATTTACAATTTGAGCTACATGGTATATACATGAGGGTTTTCTTGTTTGGATTATTCGCTCGACATACTCATGCTCATGTTGTAATTCCTAAATAGGATCAGTGATTTTATATATATTATAACTGTATTTTCTGTATACAACGAGCCCTTTCCCTTGGGGTTGGTTATGATGTTACTCGCTAGCGCTTTGACGCTCGTTGTCCCTCCCCATTTCAGGTAACGAGCCAAGAGCCCGGAGAGTCACAGGTTGATGGCGACGCACTTTAGCTTCGGCCGTTCATTATAGTTATATTTTTCTTTTGAACTCCACTATAGACTTTTGTTGGACATTTGAGAGTTTATTCTAGGAGTTGTAAAGGCTGTGTGCCTTATTTCCTTTTATTCAGACATTTATATTTGAGACTTGTTGAGAAGTTCTAGTTTATTCATTTCAGACATTGACTTGTACTTCAGTATGTTAGATGATGAAATACTAATTTGATCTCTATTATTTCATCAGTTGACTCTTGTATTATCTTTTACTTGATTTTGTACCTACACTTGTTATTGACTCTACTAGAGAGATAGTAATTGTGATGGTAAAACATGTTATTGTATGGTGTGGTGCATGGCAGGTTTGACATTCTTGGTTTCACCTTAGACTGCAGCCTTGTGTGAACCCAGGGGCATCACAGTTGGTATCAGAGCTCTAGTTCTTGTATCCTTAGGATCATCATGTGTCGAGTCGTGGAGCTAGGATAGAGTTTCTTAAGATTCATGTATAGAGTCCGTAAGGATTCCCTAATATGAGTGAGGACGATATATGCATATATCTCAAAAATTGAGGATATTTTTTTATGACAACTATTTTTGTATAAATTTAAAGTATTTGTGTGAATACTAAATTGTTGTGAAAATCATATTGTGATATGCTATGTATGTGTATATGTCTATTTTGACTCATAAACTCTTATTTCTTATGATCAGAGAGATGGCAGGATGTGGTAGACCTCGTACTCGGAGAGCTGGACAGGCAGAGTCGCAGCAGGCTCTACCTGAGCCACAGCAAACTTAGCCTGAGCCACAGTAGGCACCACATGAGCCGCAGCAGGCTCCCCAGTACCTGATAAATCTTATGTCTCCCATCATAGCTAGGATGGCAGTAATTGAGGAGCTTTTGGCGAATCATATTGTGCCACCAACGCCACCACCACTACCACCAGCAGATCAGCAATAGTGGATACCAACCGTTCCTATCAGCGAGAGACCCCCAGAGACTGCACTTGCAGCTATTCCACTAGTAGTTCCGGATAGAGCCACAGAACAGGAGGCTTGGCTCCGCATGATAGAGAGGTACCAGAAGATGAGGGCACCAAAGTTTCAGGGATCATCAGACCCTCTTGCAGCCCATAAGTGGAAGGAGGATGTGAGTAACACCCTCGACATACTTAATGTGGATTCGGTATAGAAGCAGAGATTGGCATCCTACAGTCTGAAGGGAGACATCAGGAGATGGTATCGACTCCAGTTCAATCCAGAGCAACGGATGACCCTCACATGGGAGGACTTTGTTTATTTCTTCGATGGACAGTATATTTCTTCTGCAGCACGGACGGGGAAGGAGCTTGAGTTGTCCCGGTTGACTCAAGGGGATATGTCAGTGACAGATTTTGAGAGCAGATTTATGGAGTTACTGCACTTCACGGGCATGTGGTAGACAGGAGAGCGACAAGCTCAGATATTCCTAGCTGGGCTCCACCCTAATCTTCATTGATATCTCGTCTCGAGAAAGTTCTATTCAGTTCGGGAGGTAGCTGAGGCCGCCACTTCTCAGGAGATTAAGACTGCCATGTTCCAGAAGGATAAGGAAGGGAAGACCAAGGCAGGATAGACCGGGGATAAGGGGAAGAACAAGAGACCTTTTTCTGGATCCCAACAGCAATAGCAAGGTCCTCATAAGAAGGGACCCCAGCATGATCAGAGAGCGCATCAGCAGCGCAAGTTCCAGGGAGTTTGCTATAATTGTCGTAAGGTCGGGCATAAGGCATCGGAGTGTCGCAGCGCATGAGCAGGAGCTCAACAGGGCAAGGGCCCGAACCAGCAGCAGCAGAGACTTCAGGGTAGAGGCCAGGGCCAGCAGATGAGGCTTGAGGCACCACCTGCAGCTCAGAAGACAGAAGGATAGATTCATGTAGTTTAGGAGGTTCCTCAGGGGTAGATAGTTCTGTATTCTCCAGCACTAGCAGGAAAGCAGACTCCAGCCACATGCAGAGTATATGCGGTAGTACCGCGTAATCATGGAGCTAGCGGAGCAGTAGTGAAGGGTACGTTCCTTGTGAATTCTTTTCCCACCCGTATTCTCTTCGATTAGGGAGCTTCGCATTCCTTCATTTCGTATGATTTTATGTCTAGACTCCAGCTCGTAGCTCAGCCATTAGACACCCTTTTATTAGTTTCCACCCCTTTAGGTGAGATATCGCTTCTGGAGAGCGTTTGTAGGAGGTGTACTATCAGTCTAGATGAGTCGGAGTTTATTGTCGATTTGATAGTGTTGCATATGTCCGAGTTCGATGTCATCCTTGGTATGGATTGGTTATCTTCCTACCATGTTAGTGTTGACTGCTTTGCGAAGACAGTTAATTTATGGGTGTCCAATGAGTCCGAGATGATCGTAGCAACCTCTCAGGGCAACCGTTTTGCGGAGTCATTTCTAGCGTACATCGAAGAGGTGATGCAATAGGATCAAGGTGTTGTTTTATTAGAGACTAGAGTTATCTCAGAGTATTAGGATGTCTTTCAGGACATACCTGGACTATCTCCTATGAGAGAGGTTGAGTTCTGTATTGAGTTGCAGCCAGGCACAACCTCGATATCCCACACACCCTATCGCATGGTACCAGCTGAGATGAGGGAGCTTCAGACCCAGTTGGATGTGTTGTTAGCTCAGGGTTTTATTCGTCAGAGTCATTCTCGGTGGGGAGCGGCAGTTATCTTCGTGAAGAAGAAGGACGGCAGTATGCGTTTGTGTATTGATTATAGGGAGTTGAACAAGGTCACTATCCGGAATAGGTACCCATTACCTAGAATTGATGACTTGTTCGACCAGTTGCAGGGAGCGTAGTTCTTTTCGAAGATTGATCTTCGTTCTGGTTATCATCAGCTGCAGGTTCGGGAGATGGATATTCCTAAGATCGTTTTTCTTACTCGATATTGATCTTTTGAGTATATGGTCATGCCATTTGGACTGACCAATACACCTACGGTATTCATGGACTTGATGAACCAGGTTTTCCGTCCCTTCTTAGATCAGTTCGTGATTGTTTTTATCGTTGATATTCTCATTTATTCGAGATCGGAGGTAGAACACGAGCAGCACCTACGGTTAGCTTTGAGGACTTTGCAGGAACATCAGTTATATGCCAAGTTTAGCAAATGTGAGTTTTGGCTTTCAGAAGTCATATTTCTCTGCTACATCATCGGTAGAGAGGGCATAGCAGTGGATCCGACTAAGGTTATAGCAGTTCTTGATTAGGAACCGCCAAAGACGATGACAGAGATTCGTAGCTTCTTAGGCTTAGCCGGCTATTACAGGAAGTTCATCCAGGACTTCTTAAAGATTTTGATGCTACTTACACACCTTACGAAGAAGGGTGTACAGTTCATTTAGAGTGTAGAGTGCCAGAAGGCCTTTGATATCTTGAAGACTATGTTGACTCAGCGCCAGTTTTGACTATTCCGAGCAGCGACAGGACGTTCGTCGTCTACACAGATGCATTATTGGCAGAATCAGGAGGTGTATTGATGCGGACTCAGAAGTAGTAGCATATATATCACGGCAGTTGAGGGTGCATGAGTAAAACTACCCCACTCATGACTTGGAGTTAGCACCAATGGTATTTTCACTAAAGTCATGGAGGCACTACTTGTATGGAGTGCAGTTTAAGTTTTTCACAGACCACCAGAGTCTGAAGTATCTTTTCTCTCAGAAGGAACTCAACCAGAGACAGAGGAGATGGATTGAGTTTATCAAGGACTACGAGTTCACGATTCAGTATCATCCGGGGAAGGCGAACGTCGTAGCAGATGCTTTAAGCAGGAAGCATCAACATCGGGTTTCGACTTTGAGGTCTTCATTGTATAGAGATCTTCTTACTCTTAGCCAGTTTGATTTTAGACCTGAGATTAGTGGAACCAGCGTATTTTTAGGAGCTGTGTCAGTGCAGCCATCTTGGAGTATCAGAGTTATCAGAGCTCAACTGGAAGACTCTTGGATTCAAATCCGAAGAGAGGAGATTTCCAAAGAGCCTAAAGCTGATTGGACCATTAGAGCAGATGGAGGTCTACGGATGAATGGTAGATTGGTTATGCCATCCAGTGCCGAGCTAAAGAGGGAGCTATTTGATGAAGCTCATCGTACTCGGTATACAGTGCATCCAGAAACCACCAAGATGTACAAGGACCTAAAGAGACACTTATGGTGGAGTGGTATGCGTAGAGAGATTGCAGAGTATATAGCTAAGTGTTTTACCTATCAGCAGGTGAAGGTAGAGCATCAGAGACCAGTAGGAATACTTTAGTCTTTACCCCTCCCAGAGTGGAAATAGACGGATATTTCTATGGACTTTATTATAGGGTTGCTGAAGTCGAAGAAGGGGAATGATTCAATTTGGGTGATTGTGGATCGGTTGACGAAGTCAGCGCATTTTATTCCAGTGAAGACTACATATACAGCTGAGGCGTATGCGAGTATATTTATTCGGGAGATAGTCCGACTTCATAGAGTTCCTGATACGATTATGTCGGATCTAGGTTCAGTGTTCACTTTGTATTTTTGGAGGAGTTTCTAGGATTCGTTTGGCAGCAGATTATCTTACAGCAGTGTATTCCACCCACAGACAGATGGTCAGATAGAGAGGGTGAATCAGGTGTTGGAAGACATGTTACGGGCTTGTATCATAGACTTTCAAGGTAGCTGAGAGGAGCATATTCCACTGATAGAGTTTGCTTATAACAATAGTTATCAAGCGACGATTAGTATGGCCCCATATGAGGCATTGTACGGGAGATCTTGTAGATCACCGATATGCTGGGCAGAGCTAGAGGATAGCTTAATGCTTAGACCAGATCTTGTGAGGCAGACTACTGAGAATGTAGCATTAATCAGAGATAGGATTTTAGCCTCTCAGAGTCGGTAAAAGAGCTATGCAGATAAGAGACGAAGACCCTTGGAGTTTCAGGTTGGAGTTTCAGGTTGGAGATTCAGTTATGCTGAAGGTATCGCCTGTGAAAGGCGTTTAGCGATTCGAGAGACGGGGAAAGCTTGCACTGAGGTATATTGGTCCCTTCCGGATTTTGGAGCGTATTGGAGCTGTGTCATACAGACTAGATCTTCCAGCATCGATGTCTAGTATACACAATGTATTTCATGTTTCTATGCTCAAGAAACACTTGCATGATGAGGAGCAGCAGCGAGTATTGGATGCACCAGAGATTAAGCTTTAGGAGGATTTGACTACTATTGAGACTCCAATTTGTATATTTGCCAGGGAGGACAAGAGACTTAGAAACAAGGTAATTCCTTTGGTGAAAAATTAAGTGGAACCGAAGAGGCGTTGAGGAGATTTCTTGGGAGCATGAGGAGGACATGCCTCGCGACTATCCACACTTGTTTGAGCAGGTAAATTAAATCTTCTTGTACGACTTATATATGGCTTATAGATTCAATGATGGCAATGTTTATAACACTAAACTGAGGGTATTACCACTTATCTCCTAAGTACTCGGAAAATATAGTATATATATGAGGGGTTCCTTATTTGGATTTTTCGCTCGATGTACTTGTTCCATTTAGTTAGGGGTTAAGTGGGGGTATTTACATTTTAGATGGTTAAGTGTGGACATCGAAGATGATCTTCGAGAGCGTGAAGATGCTATGTAGCGCTACTTTCTGTATTTATTGAGGAAGTGGATTGATTTATGTGTATGATTATTTGTGTGATTATATTTAGATTTAACGCTAGAATGAGGATATTTCCGCTCAATTCTTAATCTTTTGGAACACATGGTATGTATATGGGGGGTTTCTTGTTTGGATTTTTCACCCGACGTACTAGTTCAGTTTGATTAAGGGTTGAGTGGGAATATAGTCATCCTGGATTGTTAAATATAAATATCACTATATGCTTGTCTAGAGTAATAATATTTATTTGAGTATGATTTCTAAATTTCGAGGACGAAATTCTTTTAAGGGGGAAAGAATATAGAACCCCGTATTTTTGTTAGAAGTATATGTGAATTATTAGTGATAGATAATTCTATTATGGTAAATGACTTGAGGTCATAGATATACTTGATAACAAGTTATCAGACATGTATGAATGTATTTTTATAGAGTTTTGTGCATTGGTTTTGGCAAATTAGCAAGAACATGCACGGATTTGGAAAATGTCTGCTCAATCGACTTATGAGTCGACTGATGAGTTGACCTATGAGTCGACTGACGGGCTGGTTTTTAGTTTTTCTTTTTATTTGTGGGTTGGTTTGGTTTTGTTTCGGGTTTGACCACTTATATAAAAATCTCTCCTACCTAAAACCAACACTAAAACCCATCAGATATCAGAGAACCCTAGCCCCTTCTCTCCTCTAAAACCCTAGCTTCGTTGTCGGAGATTTTTTGGGATTTTTGAAAGAATTTTAGCGGGTTTTGGTGAGGTGCAACGAATGGGATCTTTCTATGTTAGATTCAGGAGTTTTACAGCATATCAGGGGCGAGTAACATCTCGCCCAGCCCTCACCCACTGTTTGTATAGTTTTCTTTAAGTTTTTATTTTAGATTTTTAAGCCTAAAACGTATTTTTGTGCATAAAAATAGATGCTTCACGTTATAAGCTGCAAGATCTATATTTTTCAGATAATAAAAAGCTCACCAACATTTTTTTTAATGTAGATCCAGATCTGGAATTAATTTTAAACATGGGTTTCATGTGATTTAATATTTTCAATACATTTTTAAACATGTATAAATATGTTTAGGGTTTTAATGTATTTTAATGTAAGATATTACATGCAAATCTCTCATTTCTGTTGATACACGTGTTAGAATCAGAAATATGCTGCTTGACATGACGAAAAAGAACTTTGGTTTAACGTTTTTGCAGATAACCATCGTATGCAGCAAAACTGGGGATTTTCTGCTCAGTCGACCAATGAGTCGACTCATTAGTCGACTTATGAGTCGACTGATGAGTCGACCAATGAGTCGATTGACAGGAAAATTAACAGTTTTGTGTTTTGTTCTGGTCGACCAATAAGTCGACCAATCCCAGTCGACTCATGAGTCGACTGATGAGGAATTTTCCAGTTTCCTCGGCTTGGATCTGTTTGGGTTGTTTCAGTTTAACTAAAACTGTTTATGCTTGTTTATTGTTGTTGCATTCTTTAATATGAATGAGGAGTCGCCTCAAATAACGGGTATTAGTGATACGAGTTGCCGTGCGAGCACCCTTTGGTCGCGGAATTACCAAAAGGTGGGTTGAGAAGAGGATGACCAAAACACAAGAACAATTCAGTATGGCGAAGGAAAATACCTTCTCTAGATTATGAGTATGAAAAGATTACAATCCCTCTCTCACAATCTCACTAGAATTGAGAACAACCTCTCAACTCTCTCTCTCTTAACCCTAATACAATTATTAGAATTTCTCTCTCTCTTAGGTCTGATTGTTTAGAACCCTAAAACAATCCTATTTATAGATGTGCAAACGTGGATGGCAATCTTGTAAATAAACAAGCCCAAAAGAATCAGGAATCCCTATCAAAACAGAATCCAAAACGAAACAGGAAACCCAGAAATCACGATCCGGTCAACCGCCAGGCTTGGTCCGGTCGACCGTCCAGAGAGCTTTCTCAGACCCTGCATCGTGCAGGTTTTCCGGTCGACCGGCATGGGTGCTGCGGTCGACCGGCCAGAGATCTGCCAGCTACCCTGTTCTTTTGCACGTTTTGCTTCTGCTGACTTCTTTCACCGTCTTCTTTGGCTCCATCCACGCTCCTATTCTCAAGATACCATGAGAATCACCTATCCTCAAGCTCCCATGAGGATCACTAAGCTCTCAAGGCAGGGAAGAAGATACACCTGTATCATGGGTCCCCCCTTTAGGAACTTGAAGTCTCATTCAAGTTAGAACTTCAACTGAGAGAACTCGCGAGCCCCTCCTTCTTTTCTGAACCACCTGGCCTTGCTAGGAATCTGATCTCGACGTCCGATCGGAAATAACTCATTCATCCCACGTCTCGTCGTAGTCACCTTTCGCTCCAAATCGCAATCCTCTTTCGATGGTTGTTCTAGATATCTAATGCACAGCGAGACAAACTTCTTGCTTGCATTCACTAACCTCTTCGCTCGCGTCACCGTCCCCAAGCTTGTCTCCCTCGGAAGAGATGCCGAACGAAATATGAACCTTTCACCACCTTTGGTGAATGTATACTTCTGAGCCCACCTCTCGTAGATCGCATATGTTAGCCCTTATGTTTTGATGATGTTTTACAACCACCATTTTCGGTACTAATGGCTTATTAAGTGCAAATGTAGTAAATTCATTTATCAAGCTCGTTAGTGCCATAAATGGAGGATTGGATGGAATATGCGCTTCAACGATGATATCCAAAGGAGGAGGAGGCCAAGTGATGAAGCAACGTTATTTCAAGAACAACAAAGTCATATAAAAGCTTCATCCAATTCAAGCTATATCAAAGCTCAAGTATTGTTTTCAATATGAGGATATTAGCTATCTTTTATGTTTTCTCTCTAGTGCTAGAATGTAGGCAAAGAGTTACTGATTTTACTTGAAGCTATTAGGACTCACACACACGTTTTCATACTTAAGCTTTTAAGCGTTTTTCACAAAATATTATTTTTCACAAGTATGAGGACCTATCTGCAAAATTCTTTTTCCAAACAGTTTGTTTATAGTATTAAAAACATTTTACAAAGTTTCATAATTTTCAGAAGTCAAACAAATATTTTACAAATATTTTAGTTGAGTCAAAAAACAAGTTCAGCCAATGTATCAGAATGCGGTCAACCGGACCGGTCGACCGCACATATGAGCATTCGTCACTGGACTCCAGAAAGGTCGTCGGTCGACCGGTCCGGTCGACCGAAATCTCGATTTTTATATCAGTCGACCGCGCCGGTCGACCGATGATGGCTCTGCTTGTTTTCTGAGTTTTCATAGGTGCTCGTGGTCGACCAAATTTTCGGTCGGTCGACTGAAGGACTTTTTTGGTCGACCGGATATCCCTTCGGTCAACCGGATTTTTCTCTTCGGTCAGCCGCGACTTTTTTAAACGGTCATTTGACTGTTGCCTGGAACACTATGCTTTCACTTAACAGTGTTTGGCACAGTCTGAGCTTAGGTTCTGATAAAGGAGATTATTTGCTAATCTGGGAAGATTGGGTTTTATTTTTAAATTGATTAATCTCTTCTATTTAAACCCCAGTCTTCTTCTTCCTCAGTTGCCCTAACGTTTGTAAAAACCAGAGAGACTGCTGTCTTCCTGCGAAAATTTTCAAATCTGTTTTCTCTGTGGTTTTTGTGTGTGTTCACTTCCCAAGCTTCAGTAATCCCTCTCTTTGCCATAGGGCTGTGTAAAGAGAGAGTCTTGCATCTTTTCTTCTACTGTGAGAGTGAGATCTTGTGTAGATCAACTGTGAGGGAGTGTGATCTGTTGAGATCAAACTGTGTAGTGAGAGATCGTGTGGGATCACTGTGTAGACGAAGTTCCGGCTTCCAAACCAGGTGTGTAGTGGATTTCTCCTCGAGAGTGGGGAGCGGGGACGTAGGCCAGCGGGCCGAACCTCGTTAACACATCGCGCGTCAAGGATAACGATTCCTAACTCTATCTCTCTTATTTTGATTGCATCAGTTCACTGTGGTTTGCTTGTCATAATTGTTTTTATTGCATATTAGAGCCTCTTGACCCTAATCACCCCCCCCTCTAGGGTCCAACAGCATATCTATCCCATAAGTACGGATTGCCTAGTATAATCTAACAAACATCCAATGGAACTATGTCGCATGTGACCTCGTTATTATACGACTCATGGAGCGCAAATCTTACAGTGCATTGATCAACTACACTTAGCTTCTCCTCCTTCTGAATCCACCCCAATGGATAGGGCTTCGGATGTTTGACCGTCTTCAGACCCAGCTTCTGAACCAATGCTTCGGATATCAAATTCTTCTCGCTACCCGAATCAACTATGGCATCAACCAAACTGGTCTTCACTTGCAACTTAAGAACAAAGAGCTGCTCTCTCGGGTCGTCGTCCTCTTTCGTGGCTTGTTTCCCCGTCATAAGATTGAGACTGCTATTAGGCTCTGTCATCCCCGGGACTTCTTTCGGACCTTGAGCTATCATGTATGCCTTTTTCTCCTCCTTCTTCAACCCTCTTGGCTTGAGATGAGGATACTTCTCCCAGCACCGATCAGCTTCGTGCCCTGTCTTCTCGCAGTGACTACAAATCAGTCCTGTTTTCCCTGGATCACCCTTCTTCTTCTCCTCCTTAAACTGAGAACCACTAGACTCGCCTCCAACTTGCTTTGCATCTCCCTTTGCTTCGTTGCTCTTCTTTTGCTTGCCCTCAATGGCAATGGCCTTCACGCTCGCATCTGCAATAGTCTCGACCGTGAATAACCTCATCTCCTTTCGGATGTAATCGCTCAATCCCGCCATATACTTCATGAACACGGAATATTGCTCTATCGTAATGTTAAGGACCATCGCCTGCTGCTAGAACTCCATAGTGTATTCTTGAACGGTTTGATTGTCCCTTTGGCACAAGCCATACCACTTGTACCAACTCTCCTCAAGGAATCCCACCGGATAGAACTGTTTCCTAAGTAGCTCCTTGAACTTGTTCCACGACACCGCCTTCTTCTCCTGCTTGCAATAGGATTTCCACCATGTCAACGCATGTCCTGAAAGCTTCAAAGTCACGAACACAATCTTCTCTTTTGACGAATAGCCATAAAGAGTAAAATACGTCTCCATCCGCTCGATCCAGTCATCAAGCCTCTCGACGTCAACACTCCCATCATAAGTAGGAATCTCCAGCTTGAAGTCAATCTTCAGGTTCTGGTAAGAATTCTTACCCCCTTGATGCGATGCAGTCTTAACGGTCTCCTCCTCCTCGTCGGAATCTGAAGCTACTCTCTCCACATCGGACTCAACAATATTATTCTTAGACTTTGAAGAAGATTCACCTTGTTTGTCACCTCCATTGATAAGATTGACGAGTTTTGAGAGCGTCGACCCTATCGTCTCGATCTGCTTCTCTAATGCATCAATCCTTGCTGAATTATCTCCTTCAGCCATCTTCTCCTTTCTTAAATCCTGAACTCCTTCCAATGAAATAAGGATCTCGCCAAGCTTCTTGTATTGGGACCGAGTAAGGACCATACACAGGATGCCCCTTCACCAGATCTGATGCTCTGATACCAACTTGATACGAGTTGCCGTGCGAGCACCCTTTGGTCGCGGAATTACCAAAAGGTGGGTTGAGAAGAGGATGACTAAAATACAAGAACAATTCAGTATGGCGAAGGAAAATACCTTCTCTAGATTATGAGTATGAAAAGATTATAATCCCTCTCTCACAATCTCACTAGAATTGAGAACAACCTCTCAACTCTCTCTCTTAACCCTAATACAATTATTAGAATTTCTCTCTCCCTTAGGTCTGATTGTTTAGAACCCTAAAACAATCCTATTTATAGATGTGCAAACGTGGATGGCAATCTTGTAAATAAACAAGCCCAAAAGAATCAGGAATCCCTGTCAAAACAGAATCCAAAACGAAACAGGAAACCCAGAAATCACGATCCGGTCGATCGCCAGGCTTGGTCCGGTCAATCGGCCAGAGAGCTTTCTCAGACCCTGCATCGTGCAGGTTTTCCGGTCGACCGGCATGGGTGCTGCGGTCGACCGGCCAGAGATCTGCCAGCTACCCTGTTCTTTTGCACGTTTCGCTTCTGCTGACTTCTTTCACCATCTTCTTTGGCTCCATCCACGCTCCTATTCTCAAGATACCATGAGAATCACCTATCCTCAAGATACCATGAGGATCACCTATCCTCAAGCTTCCATGAGGATCACTAAGCTCCCGAGGCAGGGAAGAAGATACACCTGTATCAATTAGAAATTATTGTTTAACCTGTATCTTTACATATGAGATGACATACGGACACGGGTTTAGGTTTGCACACCTAGACACGTGAGAAATTAGGGTATATGCATCTGTTAATATATTTCATCTAGTCCATGTGTTGGGCAATTATGATGTGTAGTCCATGTGTTGGACATTAATCACATTCAGTCCATGTGTTGGACAATCTTCATATGCAGTCCAGGTGTTGGACATCCACTACATCTAGTTTCAGTCCATGTATTGGACATCGGTTTAGACCTTGAAATTGACACTTATACTTGCATAGGCCGGACATAACACTTATATGGGTAGTGACATGACCTGGTATTTAAGTTCTGAGATGAGGTTGTCTTCTTTTATTATTATTCATGTATTAGATTTTAGGATTGGTATTTAGGAATTTACAATTTGAGATACAAGGTATATACATGAGGGTTTCCTTGTTTGGATTATTTCGCTCGACGTACCTATGCTCGTGTTGTAATTTCCTAAATACTAAAATCCTCTTATGCATAGGTATTTACAATTTGAGCTACATGGTATATACATGAGGGTTTTCTTATTTGGATTATTTCGCTCGACGTACTCATACTCATGTTGTAATTATCTAAATAGGATCAGTGATTATATATATATATATTATAACTGTATTTTCTATATATAACGAGCCCTTTCCCTTAGGGTTGGTTGTGATGTTGCTCGCTAGCGCTTTGACGCTCGTTGTCCATCCCCCTTTCAGGTAATGAGCCAGGAGCCCGGAGAGTCGCAGGTTGATGGTGACGCACTTTAGCTTCAGCCGTTCATTATAGTTATATTTTTCTTTTGAACTCCACTGTAGACTTTTGTTATGCATTTGAGAGTTTATTCTAGAAGTTGTAAAGATTGTGGG
>BQKN01049014.1:46272-61789 GCA_022839385.1 Asparagus kiusianus | reverse complement strand
ATGTAGGAAGAAATAAAATCTCTACATGAAAACCACACATTTGACCTGGTGAAATTACCACAGGGAAGGAAAGCTCTCAAGAACAAGTGGGTGTACATGATCAAAAGTGAAGAAGGCCGCTCGCAACCACGTTACAAAGCAAGACTGGTTGTGAAAGGATTCGAGCAGAAAAAGGACGTTGACTTTGATGAAATATTCTCACCGGTGGTCAAAATGTCTTCAATCCAAGTTGTTCTTGGCTTGGCAGCTAGTCTCAATCTAGAAGTTGAACAACTTGACATAAAAACTGCATTCTTACATGATGATCTTGACGAGGAGATTTACATAGAGTAGCTCGAAGGTTTCCAAGTCAAAGGGAAGGAAAAGATGGTATGCAAACTGAAGAAAAGTTTGTACGGTTTGAAACAGACACCTAGGCAGTGGTACAAAAAGTTTGACTTGTTCATGGAGAAAAATGAGTACAACCGAACGACGGCTGATCATTGCGTCTTCATTAAGAAATTCTCTGATGGTGACTTTATTATTCTTTTGCTTTATGTTGATGACATGTTAATTGTAGGTCAAGACTTCGACAAAATTAACAAGTTGAAGAAAGAGTTGAGCAAGTCCTTTGCAATGAAGGACTTAGGACCTGCAAAGCAAATTCTTGGCATGACGATTACTCACAACAGGCAAAATCTAAGAATCTGGCTATCTCAAGAACGGTATGTTAGAAAAGTTCTTGAAAGGTTCAACATGAGCAAAGCTAAACCTATTAATTCTCCACTGGCAAGCCACTTAAAGCTTATTGCGAGATAGTGTCCTTCAAGTGAGGAGGAGAAATCAGAGATGAGCAAGGTGCTTTATGCATCGGCGGTTGGTAGTCTAATGTACGCTATGAGATGCACCAGACCAGACATTGCTCATGCTGTGGGCGTTGTGAGCCGATTCCTATCAAATCCTGAAAATGAACATTGGACAGCAGTAAAATGGATACTCAGGTATACAAAGGTAATTCCAGTCATTGTTTATGTTTTGGTAATAATGAACATGTATTAGAAGGATATACAGATTCAGATATGGCTGGCGATGTGGATACGAGAAAGTCTATATCCGGGTACCTAATAACATTTGCAGGGGGAGCTGTCTCATGGCAATCATGATTATAAAAGTGTATTGCCTTAAGCACCACAGAAGCAGAGTACATCGCAATCACTGAAGGTTGCAAGGAGATCCTATGGATGAAGAAGTTTCTACAAGAATTGGGTCAGAACCAAGAAAATTATATTCTCTATTGCGACAGTCAGAGCGCAATTCATCTCAGCAAGAACTCGACCTTCCACTCAAGGTCCAAACACATCGACGTGAGGTATCATTGGATTTGTGATGTGTTGGAAAATAAACTACTGCAAGTTGAGAAGATTCTCACTAATGACAACGGGGCAGATATGATGACGAAAACTCTGCCTAGAGAAAAGCTTGCTATCTATAGAGAGATTGCTGGTGTGGAGGACCCCTATCACACATAAGGTGAAGGGGGAGATTTGTTGGTCCACCTTATGTGTTCATGTGGGCTAGCAAGAAAAAAAAGGTGGAGATCACATGGGATAGCAATCAAAGAACGAAAGATTGGGTGGGCATTTTTGCTCTGTCAAAAGTTGCGGCTCGTCTCGTTTCTTTCTCTTTGTCAAACACATGGGTCGGCAAGTAAGTAGAAGGACGGTAGAAAAACAAAGAAGGTCGGCAAAGGGACCTACGCACTTTTGACAAATTGGAAGATGTTGAACGAAATTCACGACGAATTTCGAGGAGAGAGGAGGCCCGTTTTTTCTATAATTAGAAGACGCTTTGTTCATTTTTTAATCATCCGAAAAACAAGAAACAACAAAGTGAGAGCTTCAGAAACAGAGAGTTTTATCTGAGAGAGAAAAATAGAGAGCCAATTTGTGAAGTTCTATCCACAAATTGAAGTTGTGTTGTTAGCCAATTTTGTGAGAGATCCACTTAAGAGTGAAGTGTGTAACCCCATTATTATTATAGTGGAAGTTTTTTAAGTGGCCTACGGGTCCCGTGGTTTTTATCTTTTTTGGAGGGTTTTCACGCTAAAAATCTTTGGTGTTATTTTTATCTCATTTAGTTGGGGAAATTATCTTAGGATTTGTCAATCTTTCCCAACACCTACCACTCTCGAAGACGCCACTTACAGATAATTTCTTGGAGACGAAAGAATCAGAGAAGATGCATAAAGAAGAAAATGAGGCTGTAGACACTGCTCAAATCAAATCGGAAGTTAAGAAAGAAGAAACTAAATCTAAGACTACAAGTGTGAAGCTGGTTGAGAACAAGATGGCGAAGAAGGTGTTAGATATAGGTGCCCTGTAGACAATAATTGTATATTGTAACAGACCTTATGAATATAACATCCTTATTCAAAATGATAGTATACTATTTTGATCAGATTTATCGGGTATTTTAATATAGATAAAGTCCTTAGAATGATACTAGACTATCAGACATTTCGGATATGATCGCAATGAAGAGATCTGATTTGTCGCTAACGTATATTCTAAAATGTTCCTAGTCGATGAAGTGTAGAAATGAGACTTCATCACTTTGGGAAGACTAGTGTATACTCTATTTCTTCTTTGGTAGGATGATGATCCATCTCTTGGATTATTGATGTGAGACATCAAGATATAGTATACATGTGACTTATTAGTGAATGAGTTGACTGAACGACTCACTGAGAACGTCTAGTTGGTAATTATACTTAACTATCAAATAAAAGTTCTCAAATGATATAGTACAAAGTAGTCTCTTGACTTGAGGCGTGAGTGCAATATCTTACATGTCAGTATATATGTACTTAGACTTTTACCTAACCACAGTTCTTATTGAGTTGTGCATAACGGTTCTTGTTGGGTGCATCCCGAGACACATGTAGATATTGAAATGCCAATATGAGATTCGTCTCTCCCAGTATAGGGGGTTGATGTCATAAGATTGTTTGATATAACTATAGCTTGGAAATCATTGGCCAAGGTAAATAAGATAAACTGAGTGTCAGTTTGATCTTAAAGGTTATGAGTTTAATATTAATAAACACTAATCAAGCTATTAGGGTTTGACAGTTTTCCATACCCTAAGCTCGATAGTTTAACATTGTTTGACGAAGAGACCGGACTGTACAATGTTATCACTGAGTGGTCCTGATAAAATTATGTAAGCATCTTGCAGAAATTTATCACAACTTATACCCGGATAGTCTTCATGTGTAGCTAGCACCTCTGTTGTACTTATGGATATGATCCATTGCTGAGTCTTAAGTTAGGCCCTAGAGTCACACCAAACGCGTACTTGAATCCTATAAAATACAATTTATAGAGTTAAATGCATATGATTGATACACATATATGATTTTTACCTGATACACATAAACGATTATATGTATCGGTAAAATCAGAATACTATGTGCTTAAGAAATGAATTCTAGTATTTTTCTCATAAAGTTAACTTTTAGTCAACTGGTTGACTTTTTGGTCAATAGTTAACTTTTGGTCAACTCATTGATTTCTTTGGTCATATGATGACTTATTAATTAATGATTGAAAAATTACGTAATACCGTATTTATGAAACACCGTATTGATGTGGTATTTTTATTTATAAAGTACACACTTCATTATACCTTGATTAACGAGTCATGAGATGAGTCATTAAGGTGGTATGGTTTGAAAACATGGTTTTAGCACATAGTTTTGATTCTTCATGACTCTTTACATGATTCATGAGATGAGTCATTGCATGACTCATGAAAGGAATCATTACATTTAGATGACTCATGGCATGACTCATGAGATGAGTTATGACATATCTCACTCTATATATATGAGCTCTCTCTCTTATGGAAATGATAATGAAAAATTGGCTATGTGGTTTTTTCCCATAAGAGAATAAAAGAGAGCTCTACTTCTTACTAAACTTTAGCAATATTTGAGTAAGAGGAAGTAGTAGGATTTCAAAGTACCCCGGGTGGATATATTACATTGTGTCTCAAGAAGACTCCGATTTTATCAAGCTCACTTGAAGACTTGGAGATCCACTACAAGGAGGTTTACAACAACAAGAAGAACGAGCTAGGGGTTGTTCGATCTACCATCGAATCACGCTACGAAAGTAAGCCTTCAAAGTTCTTGGTTGCTCTCTTTATTATATGGATCATGTTAGATTTAATTAGGATGGTCCTAGGTTGTATTTCATGCTCTCTACATGCTTAGTATTATTATACATACAGTATTTCGTTGCGTATTTTGCATGTAATTAGCACGAATTTCCAACAGAAGATTGCATATGCTGAAACAGGAAATGATTTTGTAGATGTCCTTCTCTCCTTCCTTACCTTTCCACTCGGATCCATAGTCAACCTCCTCAACCATATCACTTTTGTCGACAACTTGTACAACAGTGTTGACCATTTGGATGTTATTGGTGATTTCGTCAAATCCGAGGAGCGTAAGTACATGTCATTGGCTCCCAAACTCTATCCACATTTTAACTACGACAACCAGATTTTGAAAGTTGAAGAGAATCTGCCAATGAAATGTTAGGTTCATGGATGTGAAACCTGCTGGATATCAGGGATGCTGCATCACTCTGATACAACAAAGTGTAAACATAAAATACGTCATGTTACATTAAATGAAATACATATGAAGTTTCCAAACTCGATTACAGAAATTGGAGGGGAATATGCAAAGAGGGGAGATAAATTCATTGGTTACTAATGAGATAGCTGTCACACCAGTATTGCTTATTTTTGGAATTGGTACAATCAAAAAGCTCAAATTAAGCTCCCCTCGGCAGCTTAGTTGAGAACTAAAGTTAAACTTGGAGAAAAAGAGGTGAAGTTTCTCTATCATTCTTAAGCTTTTTGGTTTGGAAAATTACCTGTTAAGAAAAACCTTGCTAACTAATTTCTTGGTCTTATATCCCTTTGATGCAGGTTTTGAAATATGTTGAAATCTTGTCTGATCTTTTCCAATCCACTGTGCCAGTTTTTCAGAACTTTTGATGATAATCTAGTGATTTAATTAGCATTATATCCTACTATGTTTTCTGTAGAATTGGGAACAACAGCGAAGAAGTTCAGGCAAAAAGATGAAGGACAGATTTTGGGTGTCTTGCGGTCGACCGCGAACGTACACAACACAGGGGAAAGTCTCTGGACTTTTGACGGTCGACCACGTCAATTGGCGCGGTGGTCGACCGTGAGACCCTGTAATTATTTTTTGGGTTCTGTCATTTGCCATGATCGACCGCGATGGGTTCAGCGGTTGACCGTGGGTTGGGTCTGGGCCTGGGCATGATTCCCTGTTCTGTTTGGGATTGGTGTTTGCTATAAATACAAACACACGTTATATGGTTTCTTTGGCTTTGATTGAGAATTATTTTGGGAATATTGGAGCATAGAAAATAGAGATCTTTCTGAGCTATTGGTTAGGGTTTTGTTTGGAGAGAATTAGAGATTTGTTGGTGAGATTAGTTGGTTGGTTTGAGTGATTTGTAATCTCAGTTTGTACTCTTCTTCTCTATTAGTGAAAACCTCATCTCCTTCTTACCCCGTGGACGTAGGCAACTTGTTGAACCACGTTAAAACTGGTTGTTTGTGTTTTGTGTTGTTATTTTGATTTGGTTGGCCTTTATCTCAGCATTTGTTTGGTTTGGTTTCTCGAAGCACATAGGCTTGGTTTTGGCTTCTGCCGCGCACAACAAGTGGTATCAGAGCTCGGGCTACGATTGGGCTAATTGGAGGAGTAGATCGCTTTGGAAGTTCGTCTAGGGCTTCGTTTGGTGATAAATGTGGGATTTTTCCTATTTATGGATCATGTTTCCGTCGTGTGGGGTAAGATCTTTCGGAGGCCCTTGTTAGGGTTTCAATTGGAGATAAAAATCTCTCTTTTATCAGTTGGGATCTATTCTTCGTTTGTTCCGTATCGGTTTGTTGGTGCTTTGAGAATTATGGATGAGAAAGAAGGATTTGAGACCGGGATATTTGATTATTAATACGATGCATTGGATTAATGAGAAGTGCCTTGACCTACATATTGAAGTCCTTTGAGCACATGGTATGAGCAAAGAGACTAAGGTGGAATTTGACACTTCTATCCATCGATCGAGGGGTCTTTTAGGTGGTGTTCATTCAGGCGTTTGGAGGCCTTCCAAGGATGCATCATTGGAAGGTAGTATATATTTGATTTCCTTAGTTGAAGATTGTTCCAGGCATTATTGGGTTGCAACCAAATCCCGTTTGGATAAAGTCCTAGTATTCTCCAACAGTTTGAAGAAGTGTAAGATAGATAGAAAGGTGAAGGCACTTTATTCTAATTTTAGTGGAAGGTACAAGAGGGACCTGTTTCTGTATTTATGCTGAGATCACGACAGTTTGATACACTTCATTAGAGAGGAAATATTAGGGCAACGAGATGAGATGACAGTTTTGATGGGTCGTTCTTTGCTGGAGGAGGATCTGTGTTGGTTGTCGAGCATTGGATTGCAGAGGAGTTTTGGAGCTTCGACATATTTGGGTCATCTTAGTCATAGGTTGCCGACTACTACATTTGGAGTTATTAGATCTGGTGGGGCTGCTTTAGATTTTGGGTTACGTCGGATGTTTGGTTGCCCAACATTTGGTCACATCGAGGATATGAGATTTGATCCGATTGCAGTTTGTGATTCAGAGGCTCGTTTGGTTATCAGTTGGGAGACTCTGATTTTATTCTGAGCAGGTATATCACATTTGACTCTCCGCAGGTAGAGAGTGTTGATCAGATCATTGGGATATCACAGCGGGTAGATGGTGATGCTACTCTACGTTAGGTGGAGATTACTCCACATACTCCAGATTATACTGCATCGTTTGGGATTCTAGCTGAGATGACACAATTTGGGGATCATTTGGATTTAGATACAGATGATGAGTTGGTTGATTCGAGTGCAGCTGGTAGACATAGTTTTGATTTGGATATGGCTGTTGGTTCATCTTGGGTGAATGTGTTTAGATTGTTTCATTTTGGGGCCATTGGGAGAGCTATCAGCCACAGATTTGTTGGTGAAGAGTTGAGAATTATTCTATTGAATTGAGGGCCTTTGAAGACCATTTTGGGGAACTATGTGAATGTTTGATTCCTTGGGCAAGAGGATACATAGACAGTCATTTATGATGCAGCCGATTTGGTGAGTTGATACCGACATTTAGAGAGTGGTCACATTCTCATTTGGGTCTCGACTTGTTATGGATTGAGTCCGTTATCATGGATTACTTCCACTTCGTACTGGACGCAACAAGTGGGATATTTGGTTTGATTGGTGTTGGCTCAGTTTTGAAAAAACTTCACTGAGGTGGAGGATTGTAGAATTGGGAACAACAGCGAAGAAGTTCAGGCAAAAAGGCAAAGGACGGATTTTGGGTGTCTTGCGGTCGACCGCGAGTGGAGTGGCGGTCGACCGCGAACGTGCACAGCACAGGGAAAAGTCTCTGGACTTTTAACGGTCGACCGCATCAATTGGCGCGGCGGTCGACTGCGAGACCCTGTAATTATTTTTTTGGGTTCTGTCGTTTGCCACGGTCGACCGCGATGGGTTCAGCAGTCGACCGCGGGTCGGGTCTGGGCCTGAGCTTGGTTTCCTGTTCTGTTTGGGATTGGTGTTTGCTATAAATACAAACACACGTTTTAAGGTTTCTTTGACTTTGATTGGGAATTATTTTGGGGATTTTTTGGAGCATAGAAAATAGAGATCTTTCTGAGCTATTAGTTAGGGTTTTGTTTAGCGAGAATTAGAGATTTGTTGGTGAGATTAGTTGGTTGGTTTGAGTGATTTGTAATCTCAGTTTGTACTCTTCTTCTCTATTAGTGAAAACCTTATCTCCTTCTTACCCCGTGGACGTAGACAACTTGTTGAACCACGTTAAAACTGGTTGTTTGTGTTTTGTGTCGTTATTTTGATTTGGTTGGCCTTTATCTCGGCGTTTGTTTGGCTTGAGGCTTGGTTTTGGTTTCCGCCACGCACAACATTTTCTTCAGAAATTCCTTTGGTTGGATTAGGCCTGTGCACTTAAGCTCTTGATCGTTAAGATGGTATTCAATGAAATCATCAAGTGATGTAATTTTTTTCTTAGTCAATTGTGTTACAAAAATAGTCATACATGTCCCGTGACAAATTTACAGTTTAAACCTGTTATATTATAGACAAATATCTACAACCGCACCTGTTCTTCTAGTTACTGTATGATTATCTCCTGTGCATAGTACTCCATGATTATTGAGTTTAATTGGTTTTATTAAAAAGCTCAGAGCAACATAAATTGCTTAGTTCAAGAAGGTGGTTAATCTTGGAGGAACAGAGGTCAAGTTCTCCAAAAGGTGAAGTATACTTACGACTAGTTGAAAGAACTAAAAATATTTGCAGCGTTTTATGGATCATCCCCAACTTGAGGTGGGTTAAGTAATGTTTTTAGAACCTTAGGGGAGCTATCTCAAAATCCGCTGAACTTAAAGAGGGTTTTGTGACATTTTTAATCTTAAAGGGGTTACCTCAAAAAGGTCAAACTTAAGGGGAGTTTTGTATAATTTACACCATGATTAAAACAAAGTCGACTCGCTTCTCAACATTCTCTTCACAATTGTATCCCTATTCCAAATGTGTTATATGAGGAACTCAGCCATGAACAAAAGAAGATTTCTCTATTTTGTGACAGTCAGAGTGCTTTGCATTTGGCAAGAAATCCAGCCTTTCATTCAAAGACCAAACACATTCGAGTTCAGTATCACTTCGTTCGTGAGAAAGTGGAAGAAAGAACAGTGGATATGCAGAAAATTCACACCAAAGACAATGTAACAGATTTTTTGACAAAAGCAGTCAGTACTGACAAGTTTATTTGGTGTCGATCCTCCTGTGATCTGTCAGAGACGTAAGCAACATGAAAATGGCAAGATAGAAAGAATGGTGTGAAGATATAATTGATACTCAATCAAATCTTCAAGTGGGAGATTGTTAGCAATCAGCCGCCCACTGCCCACAAACTTTGACAATCAAGAATTCGGTGCAGTTTTATTTGAAAAATTATAAAGGTGGCGGGTCCCACCAATAAATTATTATTAGTGGCGGGTCCCACTAATAATATTTTATTGTGCATAGTATTTTTCCAAATCCTATAAATAGGCTTCAAATCCTTAAGGAGAAAATCATCTCAGAAACAACTTCTCTTATAGAAGAGTGAGAGAGAAAAAATAGAGAGAGAGAGTATCTCCTTGTAAAGAGAGATTGTAACTCCAGAGATTTCTTCTCATAGTAGATTCTTCTATCTTTGCCCGTGGACGTAGGCAATCAAGTGTCGAACCATGTAAACCTGTGTGTCCAACTTTTTATCTCTAGTTTTGATGTACTATTGTTGCGATCCTGCTCTATTAGGCATCGGGTTTTTCCCAACAAGTGGTATCAGAGCTAACTTAGGGTACTTGTATATATCTACTAATCGTATGCTCTGTGGCTGCCACCAAAGGTGGATCCTCCACATCAGAAAATAAGTTAGGTTATCATTTACCCTTTGAAGGTGATGCGTACTATTCACAAGTATGGTACTGTTCAAAAATACTATACTATTCACAAGTACGGTACTATTTACGAATACAGTTACTGTTTATAAATACAGTTACTATTTACGTTAAATAGTAAGAAGTTACTATTCGCGGTAGAAGCAATGGCGGTAAAGTTCAAGATTGAGAAATTCGACGGGAATAATTTCTCACTGTGGAAGTTAAAGATAAAGGCTATATTGAGAAAAGATAATTGCCTGGCGGCCATCAGTACAAGGCCGAACGATATCACAGATGATAAGAAATGGAACGAGATGGACGAAAATGCTATTGTAAATCGCCATCTGGCATTAGCAGATGGGGTGTTGTCAAGCATAGAGGAGAAGAAGACAGCAAAGGAGATCTGGGATACTCTAACAAAGCTATATGAGGTAAAATCCATGCACAATAAAATCTTCTTAAAAAGGAGACTTTACACTCTTAGGATGGCGGAATCTACATCGATGACCGACCACATCAACACTCTAAACACACTGTTCTCCCAACTCACAACGTTGGGGTATACAGTTAGTGCGAATAAACGTGCAGAACTTCTACTTCAGAGTCTACCTGACTCGTATGATCAACTCATCATCAACCTGACAAACAACATCCTCACGGACAATCTAGTCTTCGACGATGTTGCAGCCGCTGTTCTGGAGGAATAAAATCGGCGCAAGAATAAGGAAGACAGGCAGGCAAGTTCTCAACAAGCGGAGGCTTTAACGGTGACGAGAGGAAGATCAACGGAACGTGGCTCCAGTGAGAGTCATATCCATGGTAGATCCAAATCAAGAAGTAAGAAGAATGTCAAATGCTACAACAGTGACAAAAGAGGGCACGTCAAATCGGAGTGTTGGCACAATAATAAGAGTGGAGATAAAAAGTCTTTAGAGCCATCAACATCTCAAGGATGCATTGTCAGCACATCAAAGGATGGTGAAATTCTATTTAGTGGAACAACCACTATTGATGAAGGTAGAAAGAGGTTTGCTGATGTCTGGCTTCTAGATTCAGCAGCCTTCTGGCACATGACCTCTCGAAGAGAATGGTTTCACAAATATAAACCTATCTCAGGAGGATCTGTATTCATGGAGAATGATCATGCATTGGAGATTTCTGGTATTAGCACTATCAAAATCAAAATGTTTGATGGTACAATACGCACCATTCAAGATGTGCGACATGTGAAGGGCTTGAAGAAGAATCTATTGTCTTTGGGACAATTAAATGAGCTCGGGTGCAAGACTCATATCGAAAATGGGATCATAAAGATTGTTAGAGGGGCGCTTGTAGTGATAAAAGGAGAAAAGATAGCTGCAAATATGTACATGTTCAAGGGAGAAACCATGCAGGAAGCTGATTCATGTGTAGCATCAACCAGCCATGGAGAAGAACAAACCATGATGTGGCATCGCAAATTAGGCCACATGTTAAAACGAGGCTTGCAGATTCTCTCCGATCAGAAACTGCTTCCTGGACTTAATTCGGTAGCTCTTCCATTCTGCGAGCATTGTGTTACTAGTAAACAACATCGGCTAAAGTTCAACACATCGAGTTCTAGAAGCAAGACTATTCTGGAACTAATTCATTCTGATGTATGGCAAGCACCAGTTACATCCTTAGGAGGAGCAAAGTACTTTGTGTCCTTTATTGATAATTACTCCAGGAGATGTTGGATGTATCCTATCAAGAAGAAGGCGGATGTGTTCTCAGTCTTTAAAGCCTACAAAGCGCGGGTCGAGCTTGAATCTGAGAAAAAGATCAAGTGCTTGAGGTCAGATAATGGAAGAGAATACACAGATGGTGAATTCCTAGTATTTTGCAAGCATGAAGGCATCAAAAGACAATTCAGTACTACTTATAATCCTCAACAAAATGGAGTGACGGAACGGATGAACAGAACTCTGTTAGAAAGAACAAGAGCTATGTTGGCAACTGCAAATCTGGATAAAGTCTTTTGGGCGGAAGCAGTAAAAACTGCCTGTTATGTGGTGAATCGATCTCCATCAACTGCAATACAATTGAAGACGCCGATGGAGATGTGGACTGGCAAGTCAGCTGATTATTCCAATCTCTATATATTTGGAAGTCCAGTGTACGTAATGTACAATGCCCAAGAAATTACAAAGTTGGATTCAAAATCTAGAAAATGCATATTCTTGGGGTATGCTGATGGAGTAAAGGGGTATCGCTTGTGGGATCCCACTGCTCGCAAGGTTATCATGAGCAAAGATGTTATCTTTGTAGAGAACCAACTACAAAGTGAAGAGAAAGAAAGCAGTTCAAGGAAGGATTCAGAGACTGTAGCTGTTCAGGTAGAAGATAATCCGAATTCTTCTGAAGCAGTACCGGAGCATGATGTATAAGAGCCGGTCGAGTCCGAGGCTCCAGAAATTCGAAGGTCAACTCGTGAGAGAAGACCACTGACTTGGTACTCGGAGTATATTACGGAGAGTTATGTTGCATACTGTCTTCTAACAGAAGATGGAGAGCCATCAACTTTTCATGAAGCTATAAATGACACAGATGCATCTTTGTGGATGACAACAATGCAGGAAAAAATTGAAGCTCTCAATAAGAACAAGACTTGGGAACTTGTGTCACTGCCACAAGAGAGAAAGACCATTAGAAACAAATGGGTCTACAAGATCAAGAGAAATGACGATGATCAAGTGGAGCGATATCATGCTAGATTGGTGGTAAAAGGATATGCTCAGAAAGAAGGTATTGATTTTAATAAAATATTTTCTCCTGTAGTTCGACTTACAACAGTCCAAATAGTCCTGGCTATGAGCGCTATATTTTGTTTTCGTCAAAAGTCATTTTCATTGTCAATTCCATTAAAACTTAAATCGTTTACAATGATTTACAATAAAAAATAAACAAATTACAACTTTCTTGGAAAATAACACAAAAATCGTTTATCGACTCCTGTTTTGTGGGACTTTGCCTGTGCCGGGAGTGCTTTGGCTCGTGGACCACCGATTCACAGATCGTGAGGGTCTTTGGTATCCTTCCTTCGTTTGGAAGCATGAATGAAAATCAGTGAATATCTTATCAGAGTAAGACAATCACTCTTCTTAAGATCAAGTCAAAGCTCGAATCTCAAGGAATCACACAAAGAACTCAAGTTTTACTATTCTGTTTGCTCTTTCTGCTCTAATTTGCTCGATCCCCGTAAATAATGGTCCTAGGGGGGTATTTATAGCCTCCAGGAGAAGTTCAACTGAAAATACAGCGTTTCGGAAAAACTGTGTCTGCGAGACAGTATTTGCTGTCTCGGGAGCCGAGACAGTATTTGTCGAGATAGTATTTGCTGTTTCGGCTCCCGAGACAGTAAAGTCTGTCTCGAAAAATCCAAACTGCCTGATAGTTTCCATTATAACTGCTTTTCCACGTCTCAAACTCCGTTATTTTGACAGTTATTCACGTGATTCTCGCCCACGATATTTTCCACGTTTTTTGACAGTTAATAGACACGTGTCATGCAGTTATTTTAATAATTTCTATCATTTCAGAGCTATCTCAAATGCGAGGTAGTAAACACTGTCTCGCGTGCGAGACAGTCTACACTGTCTAGATCATTCCTAGTCAGCATGAGGCCATTTCTTGTGATTTTTGGATGATCTCTTCTTTGTTGTGATTGGATATTCATTAGCATTTTTATACGCCTACAGATACCCCCTCCAAAGTATCTCAGACTTATTCTTTTATAGAGGAGTCTGGGACACTTTGGCTAAGACATGTCTTACTTGCAATTCTTTCAACACTTGGTTGAGTAGATCGTATCGAAAGACTCGCCAATGGCTTCAACTCTTGACCTCTTTATCTCTTATCTATCCAGTGCTTCGTAGAATAGTTAAGACTCTTCCGGTATTACGTTTATCGCTTGACCGCTGTCGAGATCTTGAATCAAACCTGGAATCTATACTTGTGAATTAAGCTTTTGTCGCCAAATTGATATCGGATTGCTTATCACAGTATCAGTCTTCATAAGAACACAGTTTATACTCATGTATCTCTCTGAGTTTTTAAGAAATAGTTTAACCTCATATACCCGTTAGGAGGTCGTCAGGTTATTCTTAAGAATATGCTGAGTAATATTCTGCAGAAACTTCATGTCGAATGTAGGAAAACGGTTTAGACTCGTGTACCTGTTGGAGTATTCGCGTGTATTATACGTCTGTCACGCCCCGCTTCCCAAAATACCCGGGAATCAGAACGTGAACAAGCCCGTAACGTATTAGATTGAGAAGAAATATACACTATCATTTTTTTCTTTTTCTTTTCTTCTCAATCCAATACGCTAAGCGTCTAGAAATAAATATAATGCAAAGGCACAGGTCCCCGATCACATCAGCAAGAATATAATAGACAAACTCAGAATAAAAGAATACATATCATGTCACAAATGAATATCATCCCAAGTATAATGATACGGGTCAAACATGCCCTTATATAAATTGAACAAATGAATACTGAAGAAAATGTAAACTACATCGTTCAACAGTAATAGAAAGGAAAATATTACAAGAACAACTGAGATCATCAACTAAGAAGAGATAACTGCTTCGGCTTATTCTTCAACTCTATCTGCAAGACACTTCTGTTGAGAATCCTCTAGCTCCTGACGATATCTCAGATGAACCTGTTCTTCCTCTAAGTCTGACGTACACCAGAGAAAACAGGTGTACGTCAGGTGCATGACGCACGGCAAGACCCCACAAAGAAAATAGAACGAACAAAAATCTAAAGCGGAAATCAATACGATAATAGAAATGATAAAAAGACGTGTAACTGGGAATTCCAACAAAAATCAATCAAGTAACAAGTCGGTCATGCAGCTAGTCATCAGAATAATCATTCAGGTAACCATGTAATACAAATAGATGTAATTAATACTTAAAAATCTATAACAAGAGACGTAGTACGTCGAGCGAAATAATCTAAACAAGGAAACCCTCATGTATATACCATATGTCTCAAATTATAGATAATTAAATATTAATCCCGGTCTATGTATAAAAAGATAATACAACTGATCCGTATCTCACAAAAAGTCATATCTAGCCTAGAATCGAGGTCAAGTAACTAGTCATCCTATAACAGGTCCCTGGTCACATCTCACATAGAGTCAACGATCCTATCACCGGATAATTGGCTGTTCACAAATCCCCTACGCGCATCCAATCCCACGAAACAGGCGGCTAGAGGACTATACGCAATCCGATCTCGGCCCGGTCCGAACTCAGGCAAAGCTCAGGTGACGAAACAAGTCACGGATCAAAGTGATGAAACAGGACACTTTGTCCAACAAACCAACCCCAGGACGAAACAGGTCTCTGGTACGAGTCTGGAAGATACATCAACAGTCTTATCCGATCACATGAACATTAACTTCCCCATCCCAACTCTTCTCGTTTTTCTAAATCAATCATAATCCTCATTGAAACTCGGGTTCACCACCTAAACTCAATCAACACACTCACACATGTCACTAAGTCTGTTCATGACGCATGAGGCCACTAAGTCATGAACTACTAAGGGTTCTCAACACAGCATAGACAATCAATGCGACTAATCATGTGCAATAATATCATAGCATCTCAAATAATCCAAATTTAGAATTATAAATCAGGAACAACAACTATGAAATTCAGAAAATAATTCCTTTTCCAAAATAAATTCTTTTAAAATTATCATAAAGTTTCCTCAAATGATTATGTTCTCAAGTAAATTCTTTTTAATTAATATAAATATCCAAAAATAATTCCACTACCAAAATAAATTCTTTTAATTCATAATAACTATTCTAAAATAATCTTTTCTCAAAATAGTTTAACAATTCACAATAACTTGTTTTTCTAAAATAAATTATTTAAAATCATCTATTTTAATAATTAT
>BQKN01049014.1:18438-31272 GCA_022839385.1 Asparagus kiusianus | reverse complement strand
CGTTGGATTTCAACATAGATCATACTCTCATCATGTCGCCAAGGAGATCTCGAGTTCCCCGAGGCCGTTCAACTACCCAGACTCCCGAGGGGGCTGATCCTGCTACGGTTTCACATGGGGGTATACTCCTTTCACTTTTGCATCAACTTAAACATTGAATCTTGTCAGTTTTATCTGTATATATCTATATTTGTATGTAAACTCTCGTTTGTCATCCTTTGAGATGCATTCGAGAAGAGCCGGTATCCTCCTTTGAGGGGATCGACGCTGAGAAGTGTTTGTTTTGCTTGGACAAATCACACTTCAGATTATACAGGAGCGATTTCATTATATCCTACGTATGTTGAAAGGTTCTGATATGCCGTTATAATGCTCGTGCATAATAACATATATCTCTTTTATACGTGTGGTAAAATGAAATCGTCACACCTGTTACGAGATGGCGATTCTATCTTATAGAATAAGATATACCGTCTTCTCTGAAATTTAGGACTATTCTTATACCATTTATGTATATTTTTCTTTGTCAGTGCATTTTCCCTCTATAATCTTCACTGCTAGTGAGGTCACGGGCCAAAGTAGTGTCACCCACTCTTACTATGAAGGAATCCCGTTAATTGAGTCAGCTCCCCATTTCAAATCGGACTACAGCGAAGGAGCCATGGAATTGATACGACGAGGTAGTTGTCGTATTTGCGTCGGTTAATCACAGACGCGACTTTGATTTCAGAGCAAGATTCGAATCAGTGTATAAGGAAACCATATTTCCTATTCGGTGACTCTATAAGAGACCCGACAGTCGTTTCTTGTGGACCTGCACAGTGGTTGCACGCGAGTGGGTCGACCTTCTTGTATCTGCCCTGGATTCCTCGTGAGCATTCACTTTTGATGTTCAGGAATTTGTCAGTTGGACGAGAGATGTTCTGGAGATTGACTAAAAATCACGAGCGCGTCCATTGTGGTTTTATTGGGAAAGAGGCTACACCGGGTTCTAGTGACAGAACTTCTGTGCGAGGACTTCATCCTGGTGTCTTAGGCCAAGATAATCTACCCCAGAATGAAAAGGCGGCCCAGGCAAACACCATGAAGAACAGGTTAGCTGTGTTGGGCAAAGAATTACCCATCAAAAAATTCAGATGTTATGGATGGGTTCACTATTTTGGAGACAAGTGGTGGACTAGAATGACCCGGTATGTATTGAACCGCTAGGGACGAGAACTAGCCGAGTTAGGGTTGTCAGTTCCGATTCGCGCCAGCATGTACGGTCTGCAGATTAGCGTGGATCACTTCTTTTCTTTGTTTGAGATTTATAATCTTGACACTAACACTTTCTTTACCAAGAACGGGGAGCTTGGACTGCCGTTACATGAAATGATGAAGGTATCGGGGCTGCCTTTAGGTGACGTTCCGTATCAAGAATTTTTTCCAATTGTCAGTCAACTAAATAGGATAAAGGATCGGTCAACAGTGACTTATGACACTTTATGGGAGTTGACATGCCACTATCATATAGCTATGGCTGAAATGGAGACCAGAGCTAAGAAGAAATCTCCTTAGATCAGCTTGAAACAATTCGCGGATTATTTGTTCAAGAACCTTGAAAGTCGTTTGGAAGAAGTGTGTGGTCTATCCCCCTTAAATCCGAATGAGATTAACCGATTGTTGGAGAGGATGAACGCACAATCCTACACTTCCCGCTCAGAAGATGGCTTCCCATATGGTACTAAATTCCATTCTTATTTATGGCAAGCTAGCGTTCCAATCAACTCAACCACCCTGTTAGCTGGCTTTTTAGCCATATGGTTGAAGAGGTGAATTGTCCCCCACCAACCTTCTGATGCGATGCCGTTTGAAGTGTTGTATCCGGCTGTTCAGTTAGCTACAGGTCGTAGATTGTCCTTACTTCCTGCCATGGTAGCTGACATTCATAGTGGATTGCGACAATTAGCTTCTGTATTCACTCAAGAAGGAAAGAAGCCGTCCGCTGGAATATCTGTGCCTAAGCTGGAATTACCATACACCTACTTGATGACCTGGTTGGTACTTCATCGGCCAGACTTAATGGAGGCTCCTGAGACAGTAGATCCAAGCCTCCCTCTACTACAGACTCTTGCAGGTTGTAAGTGGGTCCAACATCGGTGGCTAGGTATATCTAGGCCATTCAAAGTCCACAAGTGTTGGGAGTTCTTTCCTTGTTTCCCTCAATTCTCCGGGACTTACAATGCAACTCTACTGGATGCTGAAGAACCAAATCAGAATCGAACAATTTTGGATGTCGGTTGCTTCAGATGGTTGATGAACATGCGACTGAGTTATCCGATATTCAGGGTGAAGGATGTCTGTCACATCGAGCCTTATTTTCCATGCCACTTTGCTCGTCAATTTGGCTATGACCAACTGTACGTCGGCAACCCAAACCGTCATCTTAGGGTTCGAGGTGGACTCATCGACGGGGCAAGAGCCTGGTTCTGGAGCGTTGTTGGTTGCACAAATGTTGAGTTTGACCTCCCACTAGATACGCCTCCTCTACAAATGACCTTTCTTTACTGTAAGTGGCTGATAGCTGCCAGTACCGTTGCTCGAAAGAGGAGGATATCCGAACCGGAGGAAGAAAGAGCTTCCCAGCGGGCAACATAAGCAGTCCATGATATAGTACTATCACCTCGAAGGAAAGAGGTTGCTGAATCGTCCAGAAAGGGGAAAGAACCTGCTCACCCGGTTGATAGTGAGGAAGAGCTTGAGACTGATGAGACCAAAACTTTTGAGAGGGCAGATGAAGCTAGCTCAAGTTCTGAAGCAACTGAAGAGGAGACGACTGATCTTCCGGACTCTTTCTTCGAAAGAGGATGTGTAAACCCTTCGATTGCTCACAGGGCTCAACATACCGATCTGGCTCGACCTCAAGATGCTCCGAAGAGAAGGAGGGAGAGAGTCATTATGACTTATCCCAATCAGATGGCGGTGGAGGTTCTCAGTGGAGATGAAGAGGAGGAAGAAGATACAGTGCCTCTTGTTCGCCGGCAAAGATCATAATCTTCTACTCAAGCTCAAACCCAAGTTCCTCCCAGAACTGAATTACGCACTAAACATCGTCACGAAAGATCTGGGGTTCAAGATGAATCGCGCCTATTAAAAAGACGGAAGAAGACCGTCTCTAAGCCATGTGTTTGTCTTCCCACTTTAGAGGAGACATCTGCCCACAGTGTTTCTTTGGATGAACAAGGTAACAATCTATTTTTATTTCTCTTATATTTCTTAACACCCGGACTTATCTCATACTCAATTTCTATAGGGAGTCAAGAAGAGGGAGAATTTCAAGCTGACATTGCTTCTCCCGGCGGTATGGAAGCTGAGGGACCTAGTTTTATTCAACAGATGCACGATGCGCTTAAAGACAAAACCGCTGGTGTTCCAACAACTTCTGAAGTTGACCCATCGGCTTCAAATACAGGTATGAACTTTTCTCCCTTTGGAAGGCAATTTCGAAAGATGACTGACTCGGAGCGTGTGCCTCTTTTGATGACTTATGCACTTTGTCTCCTTTTAGTCAAACTAAAAAAAGCGGGTGCAAGCAGTGGATCTCCCGCATCCGTCCCGAACAGCGAAGGTAAAACTAATCTCTATTTTGTGTAAGCTCATATAAGTATATACGTTATTTACGACTCAGTACGTTTTGTAGATGCGACGATGAATGAACCAGTTGAAGGAGAAAACACTCATGCTACTGAGGTCGAGGATTTTAACGAGCATAACCTCAATCTTGATCTCTCAGAGGACGACCATCAATACATCTTCAATTTGTTATCGGGGAAAGCTCCTGGGGCGGCTATAGAATCAACCACTAGAGTTGGCTCATCCGAAGCGGGTCCTTCTGAGAGTAAGCCCTTTGTTTTGTAAACTCCGTATTTAAAAAAAACTTGACTAATCATATAAGTGTTTGAATTATAGGACCAGTTACTAAAACTGATACCACTATAAACATTGGAACGTCTAATCAACCCGAGGGTCGTGACTTCTCGTCATGGATAGGAACTGAAGTCGACTTTCAATCATCAATTTTCGAATCCCAACCTGTTACTCCTGTGGACCCTATGATGATAGAAATTACTATCACTCCCCAAATTAGTCCTGTTGCAACAAAAGCGAGACCAACTGAAGAAGTTAGTACGTCGACAGCTATTGTGACTAGAGTTGGTGAGTTTTATCAATCATTTGTTTTTAAATTTCTGATTAACATTTCATTATACTCATTGTGATTCTCTTGTTTGCAGAATCCTCTCCCAAGAGGCCTATTAACTTGGACCCAAAGTTCTCTGAGGTCTTAATTGAACAATCATCTGATGTAGCGGGTACGTCAACAGCTGCCATTCCTGAATCAACCTTGGTTGTTCAGGAGGTCGGACTAACATCATTGGGGCAAAAAGATCATGCTGAAGGCTCTTCTGTTAAACTTAGTATGCTTCGGCTCACCATCGCTTATGGATTTTAAGTCTCGATCACTCATTTTCTTCTTTTCCTATTACAGTGCCTTCCTCAACCTTGCTTGACTCTATCAAAGCTTTGGTGTTCGATAGGGATCCGGACAAAGCGTTTATTTGTTCAGACATCCAAAGTTTTGCTTATTTTCTGAACCTCATGATTGATCAGATTCTTTACCAAGGGTCACCCTTCGACAGCTTTAGGAGATCACTTGCTCGCCATGTAGTAGGAATCAGAGAAGATGGATATCCTGAATTGGCTGACTCTATTGAAGCCTACTTAGCTCAGCTGAAGCGACAATTTGAACAACTGAGGGACTTTAAGACTGGCGGCGTCTCTTCTTATGTATCAACTCAAATAGAACTCAAACTGCAGGAGTGGCATGCTTCACAACAATCAGCAGAGCTCAAACTTCAAAGATTAAAAAATCGTGTAACCTATATGAGATTGGGCATTGCTAAGAAGATGCAGGCCAAGGCTGATCTACTCCAATCCTTAGAATTACGTCAAGATCATATAGCTCGCTTGGAAAAGGAGCTTGTAGAAGCCAAGGACACTGAGAGTATTCTAAAACTCGATTTAGTTGAAGCTGAACGGGTTGAAAAAGATTTATTCCAACAGCTAGAACTTCAGGACAAGAAGCTTACTGAGACGGAACAAGAAGTCCTCCAAGCTCGGAACACCAGCGAAGAGTCCTTAAGAGCTGACCTGAAAGCTGAATTTGAACAATCTTATGTAGAAGAGCTCTCAAAACTTGAAGGGCAATTTTGTAATTACAAATTATGTTTAGATTAGAAGAAAACGTTTATTCTGTAATGACATTTTTGCCGCGTTAAAGAGTTTGTCTTATGAATAAAATAAACTCTTTTGCTTATTGAAGTTTTATTATGATTACTCATTCTTGTCTAGAATAAATAAACATAATACTCATAGGATTTTTGGCAAATCCTCAGCCATCAACGGATTTGATATGCCTTTACTGACTACCGTTTGAATCGGGCTAATATGCGAATTATTCAAATCCGTTTCACATATAACGTTGGGCTAAAAGAATTAAACTCTCTTAGACTTTTAACTACAATATTGAATATGTAGGCTACATGTGTTAGATGTAGGCTTATCTCTAATAAGGGATGGAGATAACATCCCCTACGTGTGAACGACATGGATTTTAAAATGTAAGTAGGTTACATTTCCTAGGCAGGAAAATGAACCCAAGATCATAAAGAAAGAGTTAGATATTCTATCTCTCAAGCTCTTTTTTGTCGGTAGAGATGAACCCGAAATCGGAGAGAGAATTTTATATTCTATCTCCTGGTCTCTTGTTTGTTGGTAGAGATAACCCGAAATTGGAGAGAGAATTTTATATTCTATCTCCTGGTCTCTTGTTTGTTGGTAGAGATAAACCCTAAAATTGGAGAGGAAGAATTTTATATTTTATCTCCTGATCTTTTGTTTGTTGGTAGAGATAAACCCCAAAATCAGAGAGGAAAAATTTTATATTCTATCTCCTGGTCTCTTGTTTGTTAGTAGAGATAAACCCTAAAATCGGAGAGGAAGAATTTTATATTCTACCTCCTGGTCTCTTGTTTATTGGTAGAGATAAACCCCAAAATCGGAGAGAGAATTTTATATTCTATCTCCTAGTACAAAGAAAACTCAAAGTGGGATCTCCACTCAGAGAATCTGGACTGGTTTGAATAATCCTAACTGTCATAAGGTTTGATTATTCAATTCAAAAGTAGACCTCTCGTCCGTGAAATGAATCGAAAGGAGATTTTGGTCGTGGTCTTAACTGTAGTAAGGTTTGACCGAGTGGGAGTTTGAAGGATTTTAATCCATGGCGGATTTTGGTGGACCCACCGTCGATTAATTCGATCGGCGAGTGATTTTGTGGTGAGGGACTACGAATCATCGAGTTTCCCCCTTTATGATTGCATTACGGGGGTTTTGTGAGGGAAAAAACAACTGTATTCTATCATTGAATCTCATCTCAACAAAACCAGTAAAAGATTCTTAATCATTTTTTATAATAATTAAGAATGGATTATTTAAATGATCAATTGCTATTTAGGATAATCAACTGATATCGGGTTATCCCGAAATATCCTATACAGGATTCTCTAGGAACTTCCCGTTTTGCATAGGTTATCCTGACCATATTACAAATAATATTTCTTCAGGAACTTCCCATTTATTGGCATCATTAATTTGTTGCCATCCTGGTTAATCAGGCGATACGTACCGTTTGAATAGACTGTTTTTATTACAAACGGCCCTTCCCATTTGGGTTGGAATTTTCTTTTTTCTTGGAATTGAGAATCATGGGTCTTCGAACGGCAAGAACCAGATCTCCTTCTTTAAAACTTCGTCGTCGGACCTTTTTATCAAAATCCCGAGAAATTCTAGCCTGATAAAACTCATTTTGTTGTTGAGCTTCCAAGTGTTTTTCATCTAACATCTCTAATTCCTCGAGACGTTTCTGATGATTTTCTTCCGTCGTCATTCCCGTTGCGAGAGCAATACGGAGAGAGGGAATCTGTATTTCTAAAGGCAGGACAGCTTCGTATCCATATGTTAAGGAGTATGGGGTTGCCCCTGTTAGTGTGCGGATAGTTGTACGATAAGCCCATAGGGCTTCGCCGAGCTTGTCGTCCTAATCTCACTTATTGGTTTTCACAAGTTTTGCCAATATCTTAATAATAGTCTTGTTAAAAGCTTCGGCCAGTCCGTTAGCTGTGGGATTATAAGCAGTTGATGAAACGCCCTTAATCCCGAATTTGCTGCAAATTTTGATAAATGCGTTGCTAACGAATTGAGGATCATTATCGTGCACTATTTGCCTTGGGACACCATACCGATATATGATGTGGTGTTTAATGAATTTGATAACATCACTCGTCTTTACCTCTTTAAGTGGGACTGCTTCTGCCCATTTCGAGAAGTAATCAGTGATTGCCAGAATAAAACGGTCCCCTTTAACCGAAGGTGGAAAAATGGGACCCACAATGTCCATTCTCCATATTTCAAATGGCCACGATGTCGCCGATGGGTGTAAATGTTCAGGAGGCTGGTGCATATAATTTGCATGTAATTGACATACTTGATATCATCGAGCGTAGTCGACTACATCCTTTACCATAGTTGGTCAGTAATATCTCATTCTCCTAAGTCGGTCACAAAGTTTAGGACTGGGCTGATGCGCACTGCATGTCCCATCATGCGCCTCTTTGAGTGCTTGTTCCGCTTCCTTATTGGATAAACAACGGAGTAATAGACCATCGTACGACCGTCGATACAGCATTTGTGTTGCAGCGTTATAGTAAAATCTCGGTGCTCTTCGCCGAATCGAATCCCTTTCTCTTACATCTTCAAGTAAGATACAATGTAGGACATAATCAATAATAGGGAAACGCTAATCTCGAACTTTGGGTTCAACTCTCGTTGAGTGGGCTTCTTTGGCAATCGAATCGTATATTGGAACAATAAACTGGTGAGTTCTCACTGTAATTAATTGTTCTGTTTCGGGAGGCTGAGCCAGAGATACCGACAATACCGCCAATGCGTCTACATATGCATTTTGGAGACGTGGAACATACTCGATGAAAAATTCTTCAAACGAGCTTGCCATCTCGATGGCTACCTGGTGGTATGGAATCAGATCCTAATTTCTGACTTCATACTCTTCTCGTATCTGATTAACTACCAATTGAGAATCACCAAAAGCTTCAAGGTATTCGACCCCCGGCTCTTTGGCAAAATTAAGCCCAATTATTAATGCATTGTACTCGGCCACGTTATTAGAGCATGGTTTGGTCAACGAATATGCTCTAGGCAAGACATGCTTTTCAGGGGAAACTAAAACAACCCCTACTCCTGAGGAAATTTTAGAACATCCGGGTGCGCTTGCCACATTGGTTGCTCGGGAAGCCCCATCGAAGTATAATTGCCACACCGGTTGATGTGACGTGGTGTTAACTTCGTGAGTTTCATCCGGCAAATCGTCATACAACTCAGTTATATCTTTTGTAGCATTTACCACCAAAAAATCGCAGATAGCTTGTCCTTTAACTGATTTTTGCTGCTTGAAATACAAATCATATTGGGATAGGAGTAAGGCCCACCTAGCTAAACGCTAATTCATGAAGGCTGGTTGGGTCATGAATACTCGAATTGGGTTTATGTTGGAAATGACATAGATCGTCTGTCCAACTAAATAATGTCGTATTTTCTGGATTGCGAATACTAGGGCGAGATATTCTTTCTCGATCATCGGATAACGAGATTCGGCTCCGACCAATGTACGACTTAGGTAATACACAGCTTGTTCGTGACCGTTATCGTCGTCTTGTGCGAGCAATGCGCTTAACGAATGGCTCGTCACTTTGACGTAAATCAAAAACGGTTTGTCCGATTTCGGTGCAACGAGAATAGGTGGATTCGCTAGATATGTTTTAATATCTTCGAACGCCTTTTGACATGCTTCATCCCAAATGAACGACACGCCTTTCTTTGTGAGTTTAGAGAAAGGTTGACATTTTTCGGACAGATTCGATATAAACCGACGGATATATGCCAATCGACCTTGCAGCCCTCTGAGTTCTTTAAGATTTCTCGGGGGTTGTAATTCATGTATCGCCTTCACCTTATCAGGATCGATATGAATACCTTTTGTAGTGACGACGAACCTAAGAAATTTACCACTGGACATCCCTAGGAATGATTTAGTCGGGTTTATCTTTAGCTGATGACTCCTCATAAGATCGAACATTGTCTTCAAATTGCTAATGTGGTTGTTTTTATCACGGTTTTTAACAACCAGGTCATCAACGTAGCATTCAACGGTCTTCCGAAGGTGCTCTTGAAAGATCTTCGTCATTACCTATTGGTATGTTGCGCCGGCGTTCTTCAAACCGAAAGGCATAACAGTGTAACAGAAGATGCCAAGTGGTGTTCTGAATTCCGTATGCTTTTCATCGTCTGGGTGCATTTTGATCTGATTATACCCAGAAAATCCATCCATAAATGATATTCTCTCAAACCCACATGTGTTGTCAATAATGACATCTGTAATTGGCAGAGGAAAGTCATATTTAGGGTAGGCTGTATTCAGATCTCTAAAGTCAATGCAGATTCTGATCTTCCCGTTCTTTTTAAGGATTGGAACAATATTAGCCAACCAATCAGGATGTTGTTCTTCTCTGACAAAACCCGAATCAATCAGTTTCTTGACTTCAGTTTCTATTGCCTCCATAATTTGCGGACGAAATCGTCTTTGTTGTTGCTTGACAGGTATCCGGTTTAATGTTAACGCTGTGCATTGCTACATTTAGGTTGAGTCCTGGCATATCTTCGTAATTCCAAGCGAAAACGTCGATATACTCTCTAATGAGGGCGATTAGTTCTTCCCTCTCGTCTGCCAGAAGATCGTCGCTGATAAATATGAGTTTCGGATTGATTTCATCACCCATATTAATCTGGATTACTTTATCCTCAGTAGGAGGTTCCCTTTGTTCGAATCTATCGCCATATTGGATATTCATGTAATGTATCTAGGGATCTTCCCAAGCGGGTAACTGATCGTCTCCTTCTGTTGTGGAAGGATCAATTGTCGCCATGTTTGACATTAGGGTTTTGAACTTTTCCCCAATGCTCACATCAGAATCCCAGGTTGAAGTATCGGATGAATATCCATTCTTATTTATTATTTGGCTAATGATCTACTGGCAATATTCATCATCAGATGATGAAACATAACCTAGACCTCTTTTATGGCTGTAATAATTATCAGGTCTCCCTTTCGGTACATAGGTAGGACGGGGTGGAACCTTGGCTCCTTGACCAAAACGGAGACCTTCACCGAGTGCTAGGTTATATCCTTGCTTCTTCATGTAATCGTTTGCTTGTGAATTATACCTAGAGAAGTGTTGTCTAGGTCCTTCATCATCTGAGTTGGTGTCCAAGAAGAGATCAGGGGTTAGGGATGTTTTCTATTTTCCAAAGATTATTTCTTTTTCACCCCCTGTCTTTGCAGGTAGGATTACAGTCGTTCCGACTGAATCTTGAAGATATTTCGTCGTCGTGCAAGACGAGCGAAGTGGCATGTGTAAGTCTGGGTTATCATATAATTTGTGTAATATATCATCGAGACAACATGAGTACTCTAAATCATCATTTATTATTTCATCGGCAAGTTGCCAGTTACAACTTTCATCCGACGAATTACCACTATCAAGATCGATTACAAGAGGTTCAATGTCATTCAATATAAGACCTTCACTATAATCGAGCCCGGCTTCTGTATCAGCTTCTTCTCTGCTGTCCGTGCCATGGGCCGATGGTTCAGTATCGGATTCGGCACCATAGAGAAGGGAGTCAGTAAAGTAATTTTCTAACCCCTTGAATGGTTGCTTATCCGCGACCACCGTCTTGACCTCCTTGTTAGTGTCAACATATTTCAGACACTGATGGAGGGTGGAGGGAACTATAAGATTACTGTGGATCCATGGGCGATCCAACAGTAAGTTATAGGAAGTCTCCACATCAATCACATAGAAAGTGACTTCTGACTTTAAGTCTCCGAGTTGAAACTTCACTCGGATTTTTCCTAACGGTCTTGACCCACTAGTATTGAATCCGTAGATAATAGTTCCCGTAGAGGCTAGCTTGTTGGCAGGAATTCCGAGGTGGTACATCAATCATAGCGGCATAATGCTGATAGCGGAACCCGGGTCAACCTGGATCCGGTTGACAACGCTCGAGCCAATAAATCCGGTGAAATATAGAAGCCTATCATGTTTCGAATTCTTGACTTGCATATCTTTTTTGGTGAAAGCGATGCAAGGGAATTTCGTGGCTGGCAAATTGCAATGCTGAACTGATGACTCTGGCTCTTCGGGAATTAGCTTAATCTAAGTAAGGAATACCTTAGAATCGGCCAAGGCTTCTTGTAAAGCCTCTCTGATATCTTTCGAGAGGCGTAATAACTCATACAGTGTGATCCTTGCTGGGATATTAGCCAACTGAGTCATGACATCGAAGCGGTATGGAGTATTCGAGCTTTCTGGTTTATCTCGTCCAATCGGTCGGTTGAAACGAGACTGCTTCGGAACTTGAACCTCTCTATGTTGGGGTTCTTTTTCTTTTTGTTTAGCTGGTTGTTGAGGTTTTCCAGCAGCCACATGAGGAGTTGCAACTACCCCCAGTTTTGTAAGGGTTTTAGCGTTTGGGTTAGAGGTTTCATGATACTTATAATGGTATTTGTTCCCACCCCTTGTAGCCAAAGACTCTTGCTCTTCCTCAGAAAATAGTAAAGCTGGAATTTCTTCGTCATTCTTCTTGAACTGCCGAGGCTCCATAACAGGACTTCTCTTTTTCCTTGCCTTTTAATTTCTTCTTTGACGTGGATGTCGTCCATTGTTCATCTTCAAGAAAATCCGGATGAACCCAAAGGATTTCGCCATTTAGAGTTGTATGTGACACAAGTCCTTTTTGGCGCTGCCCATGAGGGTCATCATTGATGGTTTGTATTTTGACCTTTGATATTGGCTCGGCTTGAAACCAGGATAAAGGGACTGAACCGAAGCTATTAGATACCGCGTTTGCACCTACTTTCTTCTCTTTTGGTTTCGACGACACGATACCAACCGTTGGACCCTAGAGGGGGGGTGATTAGGGTCAAGAAGCTATAATTATGCAATAAAAATAAGATAAGCAAACCACAGTAATCTAATACAATCAAAATAGAGGAGATAGGGTTAGGAATCGTTATCCTGTGACGCGCGATATGTTAACGAGGTTCGGTCCGCTGACCTACGTCCCCGCTCCCCACTCTCGAGGAGAAATCCACTACACAACCCGGTTTGGAAGCCGGAACTTCATCTACACAGCGATCTCCTCACGATCTCACACTACACAGTTGATCTCACTAGATCACACTCCCACACAATTGATCTACACAAGATCACACTCTCAAATAGTAGAAATGGTGTAAGACTCTCTCTTTACAACGTCCCTATGGCAAAGAGAAAGAGCACACTGAAGCTGGGAAGTGAACACACAAAACTCAGAAAGAACAGGTTTGAAAATTTTGCTCAGTAAAAAACGACGTCTCTGGTTTTTGCAAAAGCTGGGACATTTTTGAAGAGGAAGAAGAAGAGTTTAAATAGGTGAAAACCAGCTGTCTAAACTCAAAACCTAATCCCCTAAAATCAGGAACACAGTCTATAAACAATCTGAAAGAGATTGTGAACAGACGGCGCAGAAATCGAAAACAATTAGTCGTTTGAAAACACTTGGTGGTCAACCGAAAAAATTCGCGGTCGACCGCGATCCAGATCCCAAACTGAGAAAACA
>BQKN01049014.1:0-16424 GCA_022839385.1 Asparagus kiusianus | reverse complement strand
CGAGGTGAGGAGCGGGGACGTAGGTCGTGGGGACCGAACCTCGTAAACATATCGTTTTGTTTGTGATTGCATTGGCGTACGTTTACATTCGTGCTTATTATTCATATTGCCATTGTCAATTGCTCATTGTTGTTTTTTCCCTCTATCTAGTTTATGATTAATTCACCCTTGTGTTAATTTTATATCCTTGCATATATATTGTCTATATCTCTTTGTTAGGATATATCTTATTGTTTATATATCCTTGCATATATTTCTATCATATAGGATATATCACCTTGTGTATATTGCATATTCTTGCACATAACACTTTGTATATCTATCTTGCAAGAATATATTTGTTAATTAGCTTTAATTGGCATTTAATGGGATTAGATTAGCATAAGACCCTAATCACCCCCCCCCCTCTAGGGTCTAACAAAACCTTTGTGCATTCTCTTGTAGTCTCGACGTCGGTTGGCTCTTCGTTGTAACCGCGACATCCTTTGAGAGAGACCCCGTTCAACTCTCCCTCCTGGAGAGAAATCAGGATCTTGATTAACCATATGTTGCTTTCCTCTACCGGTCATGTTAATAGTGACCTCTGGGAACTCATTTTGCTGAATTGCAGGTTTCTTCTTGTTGAAACGCATCATTTTGGGTTTTGGCATTTCATTGGAAAGTCTTTGAAATACTGAGACTCTCGTCGGTTCAGCCTTGGAACAACCGCATTCTGTCAGTACAGCCTTAATGAGCCTCTTGCATGCACAATGAGATTCTATTCCTCGAGCCATCCTCTTTCGTGACTTATTAACCTGATAGTACAGCTCATCATTATTATGAGTTGAGCAACCTATCTTTTGCTTTTGAACTTTGTTGTCATGCGCAGAACGACTAGTCGTCGCCTCTGAGCGATCCAAAGTTGAATTCTTAAATCTACTCCCTTGCGGGTATGAAGTCTTTACAGGCCCTAAACGAGAGTGAATTGGTATCTTCTCGTTTTGGCTTTGTTCAGCTCTGACAGGAGGATATTTACGACCCCCTGTGTAAGAAACCACTAAGGGTTTATTCGCTGGATTTGAATGTTCTTTGATTGGGGTTTTGCCTCGATCGTCAGCTAAAGGACCGAGGCGATCCGCCATTGTAATCTTGAATTTTGATAAGTCTAGACTAACCCAGGGTTTCACTGGTGATGCAGTAGACGGACCCGGAATGGATGTTTGCGGCGTCTTCGGAATCCAAACTTTACGGTTCTTTGGTGGCTCTTCAGACACCATTTCTTTCTTCCCTTCTTGCATCTGCTGACGAAGGGTATGAGCGCGAGCAGCCTTTGCCTAACGCTTTTGTATACGCTCTTTGAGGGTCGAACGAGCCCTCTTGACGAGAGTCCATTCTTCCGTTGTGAGCTGTGCAGAAATGTGATTAGTTCGCCGTTGAGATAACTGAATCACTCTATGCTTCCTCGATTGTAGGTCCGCATGGTAGTGAACCCCGTCGGTTTGTTCTAAGGCCTTAGCCAATTGACGAGCATGGCGCTGACGTTGTCTTTGACGAGCTCTCTTTGTCAGTGCCGGCGAGCTTTGGTTCAACGACCCTTTAATTGGGAAAGGGTCATTTGGAGCAGACATAGTGCGAGTGGCATCCTTAGCCACAATTGGGCAAGAATTTTCACTCGTCGTCTTCATCATAGTTGAAGACTGGAAAACCTTTTTGGAAGACGAAATCTTCCTGCACTTACCATATGAGGAAGATTTTGAAGATGAGGATGACGAATACTCCTTAAATTTCTCCTGATCGAATTTATATTCGATCTCTTCGTTGATCATGATCTTGATCGGCTGCGACATTACGGTCTCGACAGTGAGACCGTTGGCTCCCACTGTGATCGCCAGTTTGTTTTCGTCGAAAGTTGTTTTCATTGTCGTTTCTATTAAAACTTAAATCGTTTATAGTGATTTACAATGAAAAATAAACAAATTATAACTTTCTTGGAAAATAACACAGAAATCGTTTATCGACTCCTGTTTTGTGGGACTTTGCCTGTGCCGGGAGTGCTTTGGCTCGTGGACCACCGATTCACAGATCGTGAGGGTCTTTGGTATCCTTCCTTCGTTTAGAAGCAAGATTAAAAATCAGTGAATATCTTATCAGAGAAAGACGATCACTCTTCTTAAGATCAAGTCAAACCTCGAATCTCAATGAATCACACAAAGAACTCAAGTTTTACTGTTCTGTCTGCTCTTTCTGCTCCAATTTGCTTGATCCTCGTAAATAATTGTCCTAGGGGGGTATTTATAGCCTCTAGGAGAAGTTCAATTAAAAATACAGCGTTTCAGAAAAACTGTGTCTGCGAGACAGTATTTGCTGTCTCGGGAGCCGAGACAGTATTTGCCGAGATAGTATTTGCTGTTTCGGCTCCCGAGATAGTAAAGTCTGTCTCGGAAAATCCAAACTGCCCGACAGTTTCCATTATAACTGATTTCCCACGTCTCAAACTCTGTTATTTTGATAGTTATTCACGTGATTCTCGCCCACGATATTTTCCATGTTTTTTGAGAGTTAATGGACACGTGTCATGTAGTTATTTTAACAATTTCTATCATTTCAGAGCTGTCTCGCGTGCGAGACAGCAAACACTGTCTCACGTGCGAGACATCAAACACAGTCTCGCGTGGCGAGACAGCAAACACAATCTCGTATGGCGAGACAGCAAACACTGTCTCGCGTGCGAGACAGTCTACACTGTCAAGATCATTCCTAGTCAGCATGAGGCCATTTCTTGTGATTTTTGGATGATCTCTTCTTTGTTGTGATTGGATATTCATCAACATTTTTATACGCCTACATATTTGACTTACATCTAGAGCAGCTAGATGTGAAAACAACATTTTTTCATAAAGATCTTGAAGAAGAAATTTACATACTCCAACCAGAAGGTTTTGAAGAAAAAGAAAAAGAGAACTTGGTTTGCAGATTGAACAAATCCTTGTACGATCTAAAGCAGGAGTCGAGGTGTTGGTATAAGAGATTTGATTCATTCATCTTGACCTTAGATACAATAGACTAAATTCAGACCATTGTTCATATTTCAAGAGGTTTGGTAAAAATAACTTTGTTATCTTATTGTTGTATGTTGACGACATGTTGGTTGCAGGCCCTAACAAAGATCGTATACAAGAATTAAAGGATCAGTTAGCTAGGGAATTTGAAATGAAGGATTTAGGATCTGCAAACAAGATTCTATGTATGCAAATTTACCGAGACAAAATTAATAGGAAGATTTGGCTTTCTCAGAAGAACTATTTGAAGAAAATCTTACGACGCTTTAACATGCAAGATTGTAAGTCAATTTCTACCCCACTTCATGTAAATTTCAAGTTATCCTCCAGTATGAGTCCTAGTAGTAAAAAAGAGAGGATGGAGATGTCTCGAGTACCGTATTCATCAGCAGTGGGAAGCTTAATGTTCGCGATGATTTGTACAAGACCAGACATTGCACAAGTAGTGAGAGTGGTTAGTCGATACATGGCGAATCTTGGTAAAGAGCATTGGAATGATGTAAAGAGGGTTCTAAGATACATTTAAGGAACCTCAAATGTTGCATTATGTTATGGGGGATCTGATTTTATTGTCAGTGGATATGTTGATTCTGATTATGGTTATGGGGGATCTGATTTTATTGTCAGTGGATATGTTGATTCTGATTCTGATTGTCAGTTGATTGTAATAATAGCAAATCCACCACAGGCTATGTGTTTGTACTTGCTGGCGGAGCTGTAAGCTAGGTTTTAAAACTACAGTCAGTTGTAGCTACTTCAACAACAGAAGCAGAGTATGTAGCAGCTATACAAGCCAGTAAAGAAGCGATGTGGTTGAAGATGGTGTTAGAGGAACTCAGCCATGAACAAAAGAAGATTTCTCTATTTTGTGACAGTCAGAGTGCTTTGCATTTGGCAAGAAATCCAGCCTTTCATTCAAAGACCAAACACATTCGAGTTCAGTATCACTTCGTTCGTGAGAAAGTGGAACAAAGAACAGTGGATATGCAGAAAATTCACACCAAAGATAATGTAGCGGATTTTTTGACAGAAGCAGTCAGTACTGACAAGTTTATTTGGTGTCGATCCTCCTGTGATCTGTTAGAGACGCAAGCAACATGAAAATGGCAAGATAGAAAGAATAGTGTGAAGATATGATTAATACTCAATCAAATCTTCAAGTGGGTGATTGTCAGCAATCAGCCGCCTACTGCCCACAAACTTTGACAATCAAGAATTCGGTGTAGTTTTATTTGAAAAATTATAAAGGTGGCGGGTCCCACCAATAAATTATTATTAGTGGCGGGTCCTACTAATAATATTTTATTGTGCATAGTGTTTTTCCAAATCCTATAAATAGGCTTCAAATCTTTAAGGAAAAAATCATCCCAGAAACAACTTCTCTTATAGAAGAGTGAGAGAGAAAAAATAGAGAGAGGGTATCTCATTGTAAAGAGAGATTGTAACTCCAGAGTTTTCTTCTCATAGTAGATTCTTCTATCCTTGCCCGTGAACGCAGGCAATCAAGTACCGAACCACTTGTAGGCTGTCTAAAAATCACAATAGATAGCTGATCCCCATCAAAACACCGATGATGGAAGTTAGACTCTGACGACTTCCAGAAGGTTACAATTTGAAGACTTTCACGTAGATTGATGAATGTTACAATCTGACGACCTTCGCAATAACTGATGAAAGCTCTAATCAACAGCCTCCACAATCAACATCGGGAGTTACAATCTGACGACTCTCACATATCAAAGAGCTAAAGCAAAGATTACAAAATGACGATCTTTGCAACGCTCTGACAGAAAGAGACTACAAATCGACGGTCTCTTCAAACCAAGACGTGGAAGTCCTCCCCACGTACCAGCATCAAGACGCACCGCGTTCATAGCCACGAACGCAGCTCAGACGCAGCTTCCAACGCTGCCAACGTAGCTTCCAAATCACTGCAAACGCAGCTCAGACACAGCTTCCAACGCTGCCAACGCAGCTTCCAAATCGCTACAAACGCAGCTCAGACGCAGCTTCCAAATCGCTGCAAACACAGTTCAGACGCAGCTTCCAACGCAGCTTCCAAATCGCTGCAAACGCAGCTCAGACGCAGCTTCCAACTTGCCAACGCAGCCTCCGAAGGCTGCAAACGCAGCTCACATTCAGCTCCAAAAGCTACCAACGCAGCTTTCACCTGCTGCCAAACGCAGCTTCCAACAAACTGCCAACGCAGCTCATGTTCGGCCGCAAACGCAGCTTCTAACAGCTGCCAACGCAGCATCGGACTGCTGCCAACACAGCTTCTAACAGCTGCCAACGCAGGTTCCATTTGTTGCCCAACGCAGCTCGCAAACACTGCGTTCAAACGCAGATTTCATTCCAGAATACAGGATTTGTGTTTGACTCGTTCAAACACGAGCTAAACGGTTTTAAAACCGTTTCCCACGATCTGAGAGGATCACAACTCCACTCGGGAGTGATTTAAGGGGCGGTTACATCCCATCAGCCCCACTTAGGAGCGAATTAAGGGGACGGTTACACCCCTTAATCCCCTATAAATAACTAAGAAATCAGCTTAGTTAAGGGCTGGATCCTGATCCTTGATCTTTGAGGCTGGCTTTTGGATCCTTCCCCTTGGCAACAAAGAAGAGATCTTTGGCTTGTCTAACCAATTACGGTTAAGATCATCCAACTCATCAAGAGTTCTAAAACTTGCCACGCAAGTTCTCCACAACGTCAAATCGTGAGGAGAAGATCATGTTCCAGTGAAACAAGACGTCGGATCGTCAACGAGAAGCAAACTCGACGCGAGCATTCGAGGGAGGCATCTCATCGTCACCGTGAAGAACCTAGAATTAAACAAAGGGAAGAATCCAGATCATTCTCCTCTTTTTTGTAATCAGGAAATGCAATTGTAATCGAGAATTGTGAGAGTTGTAAACATTCTTTTTCCAAGTAGTTAGAGAGAATAAAATCAGATATAATTCTTTCATTATTTTCTTATTGTAAATTTTCCACAAACACCACTTAAATTTGTTTGTCCAATTTTTTATCTCTACTTTTGCTCTACTATTGCTGTGATCCTGCTCTAGTAGGCCCCGGGTTTGTCCCAACAACAAACACCTAAAATGATTAAAAAAATCAATTATACACTTTTATTTTTCACTTGCATACAAACAAACACCCTCTCTTAATTTTTGAAATTGTCACAAACTGAAACATTTTATTTTATTTTATTTTATTTATTTATTTATTTTCGTTTGGGTCCCCAAAAGTCGGGAGCCTCAAATTTTCGTGGACAAAAATATCTCTAAGCCAAAAAATTTTATAAAGAAAGAACTAAAATAAAAAAGATTTTAAAAATATAAATGGTAGACGTCATTCATCCTGGGTGAACACGAGAAGAAAGCTGGAAAAAAGAGTTAGGTTTAAAATATTAACAGGATAATGGGTTTTTTTAAACCTTTTATTTTCAGCATTTGACGATGTCAAACCTAGTGAAGTTATTTTGGAGATTATTGGACAAAACTTTTGGAGGGCTAATGGCATTATGAAGATTAGGGGGATTTCCTCAGAACGGACCAAACTTGAATTTCCATAGCTGTTGATTATTTAGGGTGATTGTGATTTTTTCTTTGAGCACAAATTAGAAATGAGTGCAGTATAAGGGGATGGTTAAGTATTAGATTTAGGGGGTGTTTGTTTCACTCTTTTTATAAAATAGGAATATGAATTGAATCTGACAGGGGCAAAATTGTAAATAAAAAATTCTAAATGTATCATATTCCTAAGTTTGGTTCATAACAATTTTATAGATTTTTCTTTTGAAAAGGAATTTTATAGATTTCGAAATCTATAAAGTTGGAAAAGTGGGGGATTTTTATGGAAACCGAAATCAAATGGGTTTGGATGGAATTGGATGAAAAAGCTGACACCACCCACTTCATTTTCCTTTCTCTTTGTTATTCAGAATCCATAAAAACCAAACATATAAATGATTCTATATTTTCTCTTTCCAAACCAAACTAAATAATAGGAATTAGAGGGTTTCTATAAAGTTGGATTCTATATTTCATGTTACGAAACAAACATAGGAAGGTAAAAAAAAGATTCTACAATATTCCATGACAACATATAATTGTCCTTAAATTTTTTATAGATTAGGTAGGAATCCGTAAAAAAACATCATTTTCCTAATCCTATTCTTGCTCATTATTGAACCAAACACCCCCTTAGATTGTATTACAACCTCCCACTAGATAATCAAATGTTAATATCAAAAGTAATGGTCTTCTTACATTTTTTTTCCAAGTGGAGAAGATCCAAATCCACAAAACTCAAGGGTTGGGGCATTCTAAATTTTACAAAAACAGCGAAAGCCAATAAATGAATTAAAAGAAACATAGCGATTGAGTTATTCGTGAAAATAAGAATTGATAATATGTGTTAGTACTAATTAATAGGATTGCCAAATAGAAGGCAAATGTCCATACAAAAAAATGATCTTACAGAAAAAAAGGGTAGGGTAAAGTTTTGATTCAATCCAACATGAAGTTTCCTTGTTAAATGTTGCTTCAATAAATTTCAGCGTCTTTCACCCAAAATTTTTTGTTAATTTCACTATGAGCTTTGCCACAAGAACCCAAAATATAGGACCAACAAGGGGTATAGGTGAGATGTTTCCCTCCTATCACATAATAAGCATTATGTAATAAGAGGGGGACACCTCACATATACCTCCTATTGGTCCCATATTTTGAGTCCTTGGGGAATTTTTTTTTCCACTATACTTCAAAAGAATTGGCCTTAATTGCACTTATATACCTTAATGTTTGTCTAATTTTTCACTTATAAACCCTAACTTCTTTTCAAAAACTTTAACTGTGCTTAACGGTGTATTTTAGCTTTAATTGCAAAAATTACTAAATAGTACTTAAAATCTCATTATTTGTTTAGTAATCCCTAAAATCTTCAATTTTCTTGTAGTCATGTACTTGTTGTTAAGCGGTATTAATAATGATGGTGAAATTCTGTTAATTGTAATGGAATCATATGGATTTTCCGTTATACTTTCACTCATGTTAACACTATCGTTAGAATCCCCTCTCTACCCATGTCATAAGGTGTTTAAACTCGCAACTCAATCACTTTAAAACTCAAACTCATAACGTCTTTCTTCTATACTTCTCTAAACTCAAATCTGAGTTGTTTTCAACTTTCAGAGAGCAATAAAAATATAAAAAAAAAGAGATTATACTCAGGGTACTTAGACAATTTAAGTATAGATTAAGGGTTAATCCAACTAGAGTTAGAGAAATTAACAGATTTATAACAGAAGGACCATTTGACGAGAACATTGAAGACTTAAGGGACTAATGAGCAAATAATACTGAGATTTCAGGAACTACTTGGTAAGTAATGATGATATAAGGGACTTACATGCAATTCAACCCTATTTTTACTTTTCATCCCTTGAATTTACGATTTCAATTGTCTCAATCTGCCGCTATGGTGAACACTTAGGCTCTGCGCTCACGAATCGATCGATCCCTCAAGTTTGGGTTCAATTTGGAGCGGAAATAAGCAGGGTAAATCCTTCACATGATTTGCATGTGATTGCTAGGGTTATTTTTTTTAGTCTTTTGTGTAATGGGTTAGTTTTTAGAAAGTTTTCGAGTAATTTTTTATGTGATTCATGCAATTTTGAGTAGTGGGTTTTGTCAGGCGCCTACCATCACCAAAAGCAGCCGCACATTTTTGACAAGAGCACCCACCTTTTGACAATTGAAAAAGAAAACAAAAAGAGTGGGCCCCACAGTATAGTAATTTATTATTATTATATTATGCATAGTGTTTTTCAAAACACTATAAATAGGCTCCAAATCCTTAAGGAAATCTCATCCCAAAACAACTTCTTATATAGAAGAGTGAGAGAAAAAAAATAGAGAGAGTTTCTCCTTGTAAAGAGAGAGTTTGTAACTCCAGAGTTTTCTCCTCATAGTAAATTCTTCTATCCTTGCCCGTGGACGTAGGCAATCAAGTGCCGAACCACGTAAATCTGTGTGTCCAATATTTATCTCTACTTTTACTCTACTATTGCTGCGACCCTGCTCTATTGGGCCCCGGGTTTGTCCCAACAAGTGGTATCAGAGCCAACTTAGGGTACTTGTATATATCTACTTATCGTATGCTCTGTGGCTGCCACCAAAGATGGATCCTTCACATCAGAAAATAAGTTAGGTTATCATTTACCCTTTGAAGGTGACGGGTACTATTCACGAGTACGGTACTATTCACAAATGCGGTACTATTCACGGATACAGCTACTGTTCATAAATACAGTACTATTTACGTGAAATAGTAAGAAGTTATTGTTCGTGGTAGAAGTAATGGCGGCGAAGTTCAAGATCGAGAAATACGACGGGAGTAATTTCTCACTGTGGAAGTTGAAGATAAAGGTTATCCTGAGAAAATATAATTGCCTGGCAGCCATCGGTGCAAGGCCGGACGACATCACAGATGATAAAAAGTAGAACGAGATGGACGAAAATGCTATTGCAAATCTCCATCTGGCATTAGCAGATGGGGTGCTGTCAAGCATAGAGGAGAAGAAGACAGCAAAGAAGATCTGGGATACTCTAACAAAGCTATATGAGGCGAAATCCATGCATAACAAAATCTTCTTAAAAAGGAGACTTTACACTCTGAGAATGGCGGAATCTATATCGATGACCGACCACATCAACACCCTAAACACACTGTTCTCCCAACTCACAATGTTGGGGTATACAGTTGGTGCAAATGAACGTGCAGAACTTCTACTTCAGAGCCTACCTGACTCGTATGATCAACTCATCATCAACCTGACGAACAACGTCCTCACGGACTATCTAGTTTTCGACGACATTGCAACCGCTGTTCTGGAAGAAGAAAATCGGCGCAAGAACAAGGAAGACAAACGGGCAAGTTCGCAGCAAGCGGAAGCCTTGTCGGTGACGAGAGGAAGATCAACGGAACGTGGCTCTAGTGGGAGTCATGTCCATGGTAGATCTAAATCACGAAGTAAGAAGAATATCAAATGCTACAACTGTGGCAAAAGAGGGCACGTCAAATCGGAGTGTTGGCATAACAAGAAGAGTGGAGATCAAAAGTCTTCAGAGCCATCAACATCTCAAGGATGCGTTGTCTGCACATCAGACGATGGTAAAATTCTATTCAGTGGAGCAACCACTATTGATGAAGGCAGAAAGAGGTTTACTGATGTCTGGCTTCTGGATTCAGCAGCCTCCTGGCACATGACCTCTCTGAGAGAATGGTTTCACAAATATGAACCTATCTCAGGAGGATCTGTATTCATGGGGAATGATCATGCCTTGGAGATTTGTGGTATTGGTACTATCAAAATCAAAATGTTTGATGGTACAATACGCACCATTCAAGATGTGCGACATGTGAAAGGCTTGAAGAAGAATCTATTGTCTTTGGGACAATTAGATGAGCTCAGGTGCAAGACCCATATCGAAAATGGGATCATGAAGATTGTTAGAGGGGCGCTTGTCGTGATAAAAGGAGAAAAAATAGCTACAAATTTGTACATGCTCAAGGGAGAAACCATGCAGGAAGCTGATTCATGTGTGGCATCAACTAGCCGTGGAGAAGAACAAACCATGATGTGGCATCGTAAACTAGGCCACATGTCAGAACGAGGCTTGAAAGTTCTCTCCAATCAGAAGCTGCTTCCTAGTCTTAATTCAGTAGCTCTTCCATTCTGCGAGCATTGTGTTACAAGCAAGCAGCATCGACTGAAGTTCAACACATCGAGTTCTAGAAGCAAGGCTATTCTGGAACTGGTTCATTCTGATGTATGGCAAGCACCAGTTACATCCTTAGGAGGAGCAAAGTACTTTGTGTCCTTTATTGATGATTACTCTAAGAGATGTTGGGTGTATCCTATCAAGAAGAAGGCGGATGTGTTCTCAGTCTTTAAAGCCTACAAAGCGCGGGTCGAGCTTGAATCTGAGAAAAAGATCAAGTGCTTGAGGTCAGATAATGGAGGAGAATACACAGACGGTGAATTCCTAGCATTCTGCAAGCAAGAAGGCATCAAAAGACAATTCAGTACGGCTTATACTCCTCAACAAAATGGAGTGGCGGAGCGGATGAACAGAACTCTGTTGGAAAGAACAAGAGCTATGTTGGCAACTGCAAATCTGGATAAAGTCTTTTGGACGGAAGCAGTAAAAACCGCCTGTTATGTGGTGAATCGATCTCCATCAACTGCAATACAATTGAAGACGCCGATGGAGATGTGGACTGACAAGCCAGCTGATTATTCCAACCTCCATATATTTGGAAGTCCAGTGTACGTAATGTACAATGCCCAAGAAGTTACAAAACTGGATTCAAAATCCAGAAAATACATATTCTTGGGGTACGCTGATGGAGTAAAGGGGTATCGCCTGTGGGATCCCACTGCCCACAAGGTTATCATCAGCAGAGATGTTATCTTTGTAGAGAACCAACTACAAAGTGAAGAGAAAGAAAGCAGTTCGAGGAAGGACTCAGAGACTGTAGCTGTTCAGGTAGAAGATAATCAGAATTCTTCTGAAGCAACACCGGAGCATGATGTACAAGAACCGGTCGAGTCCGAGGCTCCAGAAGTTCGAAGGTCAACTCGTGAGAGAAGACCACCGACTTGGCACTCGGAGTATATTACGGAGAATAATGTTGCATACTGTCTTCTAACAGAAGATGGAGAGCCATCAACTTTTCATGAAGCTATAAATGGCACAGATGTATCTTTTTGGATGGCAGCAATGCAAGAAGAAATTGAAGCTTTCCATAAAAACAAAACTTGGGAACTTGTGTCACTGCCACAAGGAAGAAAGACCATTGGAAACAAATGGGTCTACAAGATCAAGCGAAACGGCGATGATCAGGTGGAGCGATATCGTGCTAGATTGGTGGTAAAAGGATATGCTCAGAAAGAAGGTATTGATTTTAATGAAATATTTTCTCCTGTAGTTCGACTAACAACAGTCCGAATAGTCCTGGCTATGAGCGCTATATTTGACTTACATCTAGAGCAGCTAGATGTGAAAACAACATTTCTTCATGGAGATCTTGAAGAAGAAATTTACATGCTCCAACCAGAAGGTTTTGAAGAAAAAGAAAAAGAGAACTTGGTTTGCAGATTGAACAAATCTCTGTACGGTCTAAAGCAAGCGCCGAGGTGTTGGTACAAGAGATTCGATTCATTCATCATGAGCCTTGGATACAACAGACTTAATTCAGACCCTTGTGCATATTTCAAGAGGTTTGGTAAAAATAACTTTGTTATCTTATTGTTGTATGTTGACGACATATTGGTTGCAGGCCCCAACAAAGATCGTATCCAAGAATTAAAGGCTCAGTTGGCTAGGGAATTTGAAATGAAGGATTTAGGATCTGCAAACAAGATTCTAGGGATGCAAATTTACCGAGACAGAGTTAATAGGAAGATTTGGCTTTCTCAGAAGAACTATTTGAAGAAAATCTTGCGACGCTTTAACATGCAAGATTGTAAGTCAATTTCTACCCCACTTCCTGTTAATTTCAAGTTATCCTCCAGTATGAGTCCTAGCAGTGAAGAAGAGAGGATGGAGATGTCTCGAGTACCGTATGCATCAGCAGTGGGAAGCTTAATGTTCGCGATGATTTGTACAAGACCAGATATTGCACAAGCAGTGGGAGTGGTTAGTCGATACATGGCGAATCCTGGTAAAGAGCATTGGAATGCTGTAAAGAGGATTCTAAGATACATTCAAGGAACCTCAAATGTTGCATTATGTTATGGGGGATCTGATTTTATTGTCAGTGGATATGTTGATTCTGATTATGCAGGTGATCGTGATAATAGCAAATCCACCACAGGCTATGTGTTTGTACTTGCTGGCGGAGCTGTAAGCTGGGTTTCAAAACTACAGTCAGTTGTGGCTACTTCAACAACAGAAGCAGAATATGTAGCAGCTACACAAGCTAGTAAAGAAGCGATGTGGTTGAAGATGGTGCTGGAGGAACTCGGCTATGAACAAAAGAAGATATCTTTATTTTGTGACAGTCAGAGTGCTTTGCATTTGGCAAGAAATCCAGCCTTTCATTCAAAGACCAAGCACATTCGAGTTCAGTATCACTTCGTTCGTGAGAAAGTGGAAGAAGGAACAGTGGATATGCAGAAAATTCACACCAAAAACAACCTAGCAGATTTTTTGACAAAAGCAGTCAGTACTGACAAATTCATTTGGTGTCGATCCTCTTGTGGTCTGTCAGAGACGTAAAGCAACATGAAGATGGCAAGATAGAAAGAATGATGTGAAGATATGATTGATGCTCGATCAAATCTTCAAGTGGGAGATTGTCAGGCGCCTACCATCACCAAAAGCAGCCGCACATTTTTGACAAGAGCACCCACCTTTTGACAATTGAAAAAGAAAACAAAAAGAGTGGGCCCCACAGTATAGTAATTTATTATTATTATATTATGCATAGTGTTTTTCAAAACACTATAAATAGGCTCCAAATCCTTAAGGAAATCTCATCCCAAAACAACTTCTTATATAGAAGAGTGAGAGAAAAAAAATAGAGAGAGTTTCTCCTTGTAAAGAGAGAGAGTTTGTAACTCCAGAGTTTTCTCCTCATAGTAAATTCTTCTATCCTTGCCCGTGGACGTAGGCAATCAAGTGCCGAACCACATAAATCTGTGTGTCCAATATTTATCTCTACTTTTGCTCTACTATTGCTGCGACCCTGCTCTATTGGGCCCCGGGTTTGTCCCAACAGGTTTGTGCGCAAACTTTTGTTTGTTGCGCTGACCCTCTTTTGATCCCAGAGTACTAGTATAATTCTGTTGATCCCAGAGTACTAGAATAATTCTGTCAATTTTATGATATTTTCTAAGGATTTTCACATGTTATTATAATTAATAGAGTCATCTTTGTATAGTTTATTAGTTTGGGATGTCGTAATAATGGCGTTGCTTCTGTGTGGGTTATATTAGGTGTATGAATGTTTTCTCTTTCTTTATTTGATTGTCTTCTTTTATTCTTCTTACTAAGGTTCTAATGGCTTAACTGGTTAATCACAATGAAAGATTTTTGAGGTGTAGTTTCTGATTTCACAACTGAATGTAGACTGAGTGTATAATTCATTTTTAATGTAGATACTAAATTGCATAGATATGGGTATGGGTGCAGGTACGAGTACGGCAACTTTTAAAAAAGGTAGGGTATGAGGACGTGGCTGAAATGCATGAGCTGTAATCATCGTTATGAGCTAAATAAGGACTTTGAAACATAAGGCTGAAATGAACTTGACCATTGTCCGATAAGTCCCAAAATAGATGTAATGTAGGATATATGTCCAAGTATTGTACGACAAGTGTTTTAAATTAATAAATGTATTGTATAATTGAGCACACGTCTGAAATGCATGAGCTGTAATCATCGTTATGAACTAAATAAGCAAACAACCCTTTGAAATTGTAGTTCTTAAGGCTGAACTGAACTCAACCATTGTCCGATAAGTTCCAAAATAGATGTAGTGTAGGATATGTCCAAGTATTGTATGACAAGTGTTTTTAAATTAATAAATGTATTGTATAATTGAGTACACGTCTGAATAAATGTATGCATATATCTAAGGAGTGTCCAAGTAGTGTTGGGTACGGTTACGGGTACAGGAAGTGTCAGGTATGGGTATGGCTTCATGATAGAAGTGCCCAAGTACATAATGTAGGGATCACTATGTCTATCAACCTAAATATTCACCATGGTGGTAGTTTTGTTAGACGTCCTAGATTAAAATACTGCGGGGAAAGGATTACTCAATTTTTATGTTGATAATAACACTTAACTTGAGATTATGTGGAAAAACTAATGAGACAGTTCGGTTATACAAGTGAACTGAATATTCATTTTAAACATCCTTTTGGGACGGTAGGGTTTAAGGATAGTGGTCCTAGACATTTCACCTTCACCACTTGAGCTGATGGAAGAGGACAATGTTACCTACAGAGAAATCTATGTAGAGCATCTTTGTGAACATCTTGCCACAGTTGATGTGCAAGATGATGATGATAATGTTGTTGATGACAGTGGGTGCATGACTTAAAGATTCAATAAATCCCAGACTAAAAATGACAATGTTTCTGAGAATGGGAATGTGTTTGGAGATCCTGAAGAAGAGAATCTATGTTACCTAGGTACTTCTAGTAGGAAGCCGTACCCGTACCGAGCACATACCTATACCCAAACCTCTTGCACAGTGCACACTTCTTGAATGTATGCATATGTTTATTCGGGCGTATACTCAATTATATACATGTTTCAATTTAAAACACTCCTCATACACTTCTTGGATGTATGTTCTATATTTTACATCTATTTCTTATATATTGATCTTATGTAAATGAAAAAGCAATATTGATCTTATGTAAAATATTAATTTTAATACATATAAATATACATAACATGCACATATAAAGCGGTGTCCTCGTACCTTGCCTTTTACAAATTTACCGTGTCCCATAACCGTACCCATACCAGTACCCGTAACCGTACCCATGCAACCTTGAAAAAAATATTGAAGATGAGGATTGGGTAGTAGACAATGATAATGATAGTGATGACTTTGAAGTGGGAGTAACGCATATGCAAATTTTGAGGAGGATAGTGACAGTGATATGGGGAGTTAAGATGCTACGCAGATTATAGGGGATCAAGACTCAGTTCCCTACTAGAGATCCTGACTAAGAAATCGAATTTAGTGATGATAGCTTAAATTCATCTGATGGAGGAAGTAGGGGCTAGAATAAGGCATTGGCATCAATTTAGGGAGGAGAAGGAATTGTCTGACCCAATGTTTGTCTAAGTTTTCACTTATATACCCTAAATTTTTTTAATGTAAAAGTACCCTATTGTTTCCAAATTTTCTATGTTACTACCCTATGTTACTGTTCCGCTGGGATATTCCAAGAGAGATTCTGACGTGATGTCTGCATGGAAAGAACTTGTTCAAATTGCCCTCGATGTTAGCGTAAACCACTTTAAAACCCATATGAAGCCTTTACATCCTCATTCTCTTTCTTTCTTTCTTTCTTTCATTATTTCCCTATTTTATGCCCTAGACATTCAACTCTCAATTTGTTTTCTCTTCTCCCTCTCAAACCGAGAAATGAATTCTTCCTCGAGGATCTCTACAACATCATCAAGCATTGGACTTCCAGATGAGATGGAGTTTAGATTTTGCATTGTAAGGCAAAATCTTATGTGGAAACAGTTCAGACGATTGTATGTTAAGCTTTCGTTGAAGGGACATACGTGAGAGAGAGAAAATCAAATATACAAAAATAACTAATATCAAGAGAACTAGAAG
>BQKN01049013.1:0-25368 GCA_022839385.1 Asparagus kiusianus | reverse complement strand
ACATCGATCAGGCGGAAATGGAATTGCTATAAAAGTAAACTAAGGACAAACAACTGATAAAAGAAATGACTAGGCTTCAGCTTCTTCTGCTCACTCTAAAAAGCACTCCTGCGAAGGATCCTCTAGCTCCTGTACGACTTTAAACTAAGCGGTCCATCTTCTAGATCTGACGTATAACCCGAGAGAATAAGAGTACGTTAGCATGCATGGCACATGGCAAGATCCCACAAGAAAGAATAGAAATGATCGAACGACCAATGCAATAATAGTAATAATAAATAGGAGCATGGTACTAGAATTCTAATAATCTAAATACAATCTATCACTAGAATATAATAATTAGAAGAATCCAAAAATCAATCAGGTTACGAGGTCATGTAGCTAGCGTTTAGAATAATCATCCAAGTAAAGTAACAGGGTCATACAACTAAATGGAATTAATATTTAAAAAAATCTACAACTCGAGACGTAGTACGTCGAGCGAAATAATCCAAACAAGGAAACCCTCATGTATATACTATATGTCTCAAATTGTAGATAATTAAATCTTAATCCCGATCTATGTATGAAAAGAATATAACTAGTCCATATCACACAAGCATCCATAATCATCTAAATAACGAGATTATATAACTAACTATCCTATAACAGGTTATTGGTCCATTTCTCACATAGAGTCAACGTTCATGTTCTCGGATAACTGACTGTTCACAAATCCTCTACGTGCATCCAAACCAGCATTATTGAGAAGGACCGTGTGGAAACGATGACTCATGCTTCTTCTGTGACTCTTCAGAAATTGGTTACGGACGTCAAATTTGAAAGTCTAAGCCGTAAACCGTTCATCAAACCAACATTCCTCTTTGCGGACTTTGTTGATTTTGAATCAAGTGTTGCTTATGATGGGGATTATAAGTGGTTAAGGAAAGTTGGGGACCATTACCTCTTCCTACCTAATATGGAGAGGATGTACCTGATATATTACTTCCAATGCGCTTCTATCCCAAGGCGTATGGATTAGGACCTTGTCAAGGTTCAAGATGATGTTGCTATTGGAACTTTAACGTTCTAGGGTGTTCGTACAGTGGGCTATAATAGGTAGGTGACGGCTTTGAGACCGGGCCTGTTTACTAAAGAATACCCAGTTGGTGAGGTGGTCAGCCCGGCCAACATCTTTGTCAAAAGATTCATGGCTTCAAAAGGGGAATTCCCTACTCAAGTGTTTAGACCCCCCGGTTGGGTTCATTCTTATGTGACGGGATGGTGGACCCACATGACTAAGTTTGTTTTGGAGGAATTGGATGCTTCTCTCACTCGAGCTGGCTTGAAGACTCCGGTTATGGCCACCATGTACGAGATTGCCTAAAGTTACTACCATTTCTTCTCCATCTTGGAGCGATACAATCCCGAGACCTACACCTTCTTTACACCAGTTAGGGAGTTGGGTTTCACTCTCCATGAGATGTATGACATCTTTGGTTTGCCTTTTAGGGATTTACCCTATGAAGAATTCATTCCTGGCTTAACAAAACTGAATAATCTGATGAAGATCAACCCTGAAGTCTATTCCACCATTTGGGAAGTCATGTGCCACTTCCACATCTGTACTCAACAAACAAGGGCATGAGGGGGTGGTGTGAAACAAGTCTCTTGGGCGGAGTACTTATTTTAGAATCTGACGAAGAAAGAAGCCTAAGTGACTAGGTTGGCTCTAAGTACTCCGGAGGAAATCCCGGTCCGGATTAATGCTGCCACTTCGTACTACACAAATGAGGCTAGAGAGGATATTTTTTCTACTTACATGGAGTTCGAGAGCTTTCATTATCAAGCTCAGATCCCCATCTCTAACACTATGTTGTTGGCAGGATTCTTAATGTTGTGGTTGAAGTGGTACGTCATCCCTACTAGATCGATTGATGCCCTGGTTGCAGAGGTAATTTATCCCGTAGTTCGTTTGGCTCATGGGAAGCTGTTGAATCTCCTTTCAGCTATGGTGTGTTATCTGTAGAGTGTGTTAAGGGAGTTGGCTTTGGATTTTGTCCAAGTCCCAGAGGTATAGTCTAAGGATGGCAAAATTTTCAAGACTGCCAACCCTCGACTGCCAATGCCATACACTTATTTAATAGCATGGTACGTGTCTTATTGTGCCTCATTAATGAGTGCGGCATCTTCTTGAGGTGACTCATTCATCCCACTTTTGCAACCACTAGAATCTACAAAGTGGAAGGGGACTTATATGGTTAGAATCCGTCAGATCTTGACCAGGGACACCCATTATCATATTTTTCGTTGCTTCCCTGATTTGGAAGGTAGGTTATATGGAGCAATGTTTCAGGACATAGTAGGCCCCAACGGATTCACTCAGTTGAGTAGGGGTGGTTTTCGTTGGCTCCTCAATATAAACCCAGGCTACTTGATTTTCAGGCAGGGAGGAAAGTGCTTTATTGAGCCCTATCAGCCATACCGATTTGCTTGTTAATCTGTATGAGGGAGCTAGGGCTTGGTACTATTCGGTGGTCGGTTGTATAAAGGTTGTTTTCAAGCTTCGCTACAAGACACCAAATTCTTATACCTCTATAGATTTCTACAATAAGTATTCCGCTGCCTCCCGGAATCCGGAATACAACTTGAATACGTCTTGTCTAAAAGAGATCAGATGTATGTATGCTTCAAGGAGGGGGTCTAAGACATCTCGTTTAAGAGGGATTGATGAGTACTTGTCTTTCGAAGATTCGTCTGCTGAATCAAAAGAGGAACAAGCAGCTGAGCCTGTTCGGGTGGAAGAACCACAAGTGTCTGATGCTCCTACGACAAGAGCTGCTAAAAGCTGATGGTCGAGTCCCTTCCTGCTAAAGGTCAGCGAAAACCAAAATTGATGGTTGATGCTTTCAAGGCTCTGGAAGAAGAAGAACATCAAGAGCCTTCTATTATGGGACTTCCACGTAGGCCTAGGCTTCATTCAAGTGGCCCTGCTTTATCTAGTGAAGCTTCTTCTTATCATCCTCCTTCAGAGGAAGAAAAAGAATTGATCATTGCGGATGCTGAATCGAGGCCGGTAGTGGGCTCTCCCCAAGCTCCGGTATCAACACCAAGGGAGCACGAGGAGCAACACTCTCCCTCTCCATCTATATTAATATCGTAGGTTGGTGAGTCAAGGCTTAGCCCGACAACAGGGCTCTTGGTTAGACGGGCTACGGCCATTAGTTCCTCTAAGCATGATGATGAGGAAAGATTAGATTATGAAGCTTACTTTACAGAGGATAGGAATGACGACGCTGAGATTGACAGAGGTGGTGGTGATGGGAATAAAGAACATGATTCTATAGACGATATCACCACTTTTGATGACGTCTCCAAGACCACATCAGATAAAGCATCCACTCTTGTGCCTTTTTCTGTCACCGGTAAGGCTAGTTTATTTCAAATTTATCTGCATCTCCCTTTCACATTTCAACCATTTTTGAATGCAAGTTCACCCACTCTCAAGACCGTTGCTAAAACTTCTCTCGCTGAGCAGCCACTTATACAAGCTGTGACTCCTCAGTAAGAACAACCCCAGTCGAGCTTGGCAACGACCCCGCCAGCAACACCTCATGAGTATTTCACTTGCACCAACAGGGATCATCAGTGTGACGCATCCATCTCAGGTGGGTACCATGATGGCTTTGACATCAAGCCCTTCACACTTGGATGTTTTTGTTGCTTCTGCAACTTCCACACCTATGTTACTTGCTAGCCCTCGCTTTGACACGCCTATCTCAGGGGTTAGGGGACCATCTCCGATTATTGTTTCAAGCCTTGTAGATGCACCTGGCTTCTGCCACATTTCTTTGGGGTACTTGAACAGTCTCGCGAAGAAGGTGATTGAAGTTGTAATGGCTGGTTGTGGCACTTTTGGCTCCTTTAGGCCTCTTTTAGAGGTGGGCTTGAACGGAGTTAAGAGTGTGGGTGACACATAATGCTTTGAGCATTGCTCTGATGCTATTTCTCATTTGGAAGCATAGTTGTAGCACTTCGAGGCCCTGGGTCGTACAGATATAAAGACGCAAATTGTGTCTACTTTTGCCGACCTTCAAGTTGAAGAAGGGGCTCACCGTGAGGCAATGGAGTGGGGTCTGGTCAAGTGAGAGCATCAGGTCGTACACTTGCGGGAGCAGAGTGCCCAGAGGAAAGAGGAGTTGAAGCTCTCGACTACTTCTTTGGGCTTCATTCATACAAAGCTCATTGAAGCTAAAGCTAAAGTGATACGATTGAAGGCTGAACTCTCTCATGAAGAAGCCATCATTAATACCCTCAGTGTTAAGAATGCAGACACTCTTTTGAGTTATCACAAGGAGGCTCAGGCCCTAGAGCAGGCCAAGAAGGAGATAGCTGCCATCGTCGTGCCCACCGAAGGTGAATTGCGGGAGAAGGCTGAGGCCATAGTGCGAGCTAATCATGAAGAGATGCTATCTGATGTCAAGGCTCAACTTACTTATTTTGAATTGATGAGCAAGTGAATCCTAACTTTGTAATATCCTTTTAATAAGAACAAGTCCATTTTGTATCATTTCCTTTTGATTTATATTTATATAAAAGAAAATGATATGGGTTTTCCATTCAGTGTGTCTGTTCTGATTTGAAACAATGAAATTACCTGAGAGATACCAGAGGTGAAATATTAACTTAGCATGAATTTTCATATAGAGTGAAATTTTCCTTATTATTCTTAAGGGTAATTCTGGGAAAAGTTTACCTCGTTGGGGTTTTATAATGAGAACTATCTATTCTTGTTAAAAAAGGATTAACAAGTTTATTAGGGGGTTTAACTGTTAGAGGTATATTGTTAACATAACAGAGATTTGTGGACCTACCGCTCTATTGAAAAGAATCGATAAGTTAATTATGTCAGAGGTAAGATATTAACGTGACAGGAAGAATATTACGATCGAGACAATTTTGAGGACCCATCACTCTATTGGGGAGAGTCGATAAGTTGATTTTATCATAGGTGATAAAAAATATTGAACAAGATTTTTGGGGACTTAGCATCTCGCTGGGGAGAATTGCCAAGTGGTTTATCTTCAGCGCAATAACTTGTGATACTTGAGATTTGAAAAAGATTTTGAGAATTAGCGTCTCGCTGTGGAGAATTGCTAAGTATGTTTATCACCAAAGGTGACAAATTTTGGTACTCGTGACTTAAGTAAGGTTTGGGAATTTTATCACTTTATTGAAGATAATTGATAAATTGGTTATTTACTACTCTGTTGGGGATAGTTAGTAAACTGATCATGATTTTAGTGATTTTGGGGGCTTATCGTTCTATTGATGAGAATCGATAAGTTGATTTTAACAGAGGAATTAATGTCATCACAGTGGAAGTGATGCAAGCAAAATTCAAACTCTACGAGGGGGATGATGATTGTCAGAAGTGTAGTGTTAATCTGACGAGATCTTTGTCAGTTGAAATAACTTAGATTCTGTTGAGGAGATATAGAGGTTTAACAACACTCCATCAAAAGAATTCATGAACTTAGAGAATAAGTATCATGTTTGAGAATGCAAGGGTGGACTCTTTGTTTACAATAATCACAATGCAAAGGTGAACTTTGCGTTTGAGTTTTGAAACGCAAAGTTAAGGACTCTCATAATGCAGGTCTGGGCCTAGTTTGGAAATTGAACGCAGAGGTGAGATCTGCGTTAAGGTTGAGGTCTAACTAACTTTATCCATTAACGCTACAGTTTGTGTTTTAAAATGGTTGGGATTCTCTCCTAGAATCCTGTACCGCTTTAACAGTTTGACGGCTATTATAAATAGACCTGTGTGGTCAAATCAAGAGTCATTCGACTATTTCCACTTCCATCTTGATTCTGCGAATGAGAACTTCTCATTAATTTCACCAGAGCCTTCGACAATCTCCACCTTCTCCGACCAGCAACATCGATGGCACCACGGAGGATGAGTTTGGGCTCCAAGAAAGTCGTGGGAACGAACCCAGCAGCACTATCGGTTAAGGACGCCGACGGTGTTCTTGTTTCTACGGGCACCTCGTCGTTGCCGTCGCCACCGCACGGGCCTTCCTGTCATTGTAGGTGGTGGCCGTGATAACTTGTTTTGACAAGTTTTTCTTAAAACCCTAGATGGGTTCTTAACAACGAGGAAGATGACTCGTTTCTGTTTGATGGAAACACAGAGTTGGGATTCTGTGTTTATTATGAAACGTAGTATTGATTCTTGTGTTTGAACTCCGAACATAGGTCTTGACCTCTGCGTTCACATTTTATAACGCATGTCTTGACCTCTGCGTTCACATTTTATAACACATGTCTTTACCTCTGCGTTTAAGATTTATTACACAAGGTTAGCCTTGTGTTTAGGACTTAACACATGGGATTTGACCTCTGTGTTTTTAATCTATTCTTTGAGATTCACGTCAGCAACTTGCTTCGGCAACTAATCTTTGTTTCTAGTTTTGCAGTGTTCTTTTTGAGCGTGCTGATTTCTCAATAGCATCATTTTGGATATATTGGCAATCCTGACAAGGGTGAAGTTTTTTGGGCTTCGTAGAAGAATTCCACTGTGCACTTTTCCTGATTCAGAGCGGACACACTTAATTAAGTTTGCCTGATGTTCAACACTTAGGACTCTGATCACCAGCCTAGATATGGAAACACTTGTAGGTCATGACCAGTTCCAAAAACCAGCGTTCTTGTTTAGAGATCGCATAATAGTGGATGACAGAGTTGTACATGTAGAAGATTCCCGGCTGCTACACAAAATCAACAACCATTTTTTCTTTCTCCCAAGTATGAAGAGAATATATCCACTCTCCTATTTTCTAAGTGTTAGTTGCCATAGGGGTTTGGCTTTTGACCTTGTCAAGGAGAGGGAGAACATATCGCTTGGATACCCATGTACAGACTGAGGGGCAAATCAAGGGTCTGAGGCCTGGTAGGTTTGAGAAGAAAGCTCTCACTCAAGAGGCGCCACTTCTAGCGAATGTCTTCATACGCCAGTTCATTACTGCTCGGGGTGAATTTCCTATGCAGATATTCAGATCTCCCGGTTGGGTGTATTTTGGAGAGGGTGGTTGGTGGCCTCGTATGGTGGACTTTGTTCTCAAGGACCTTAAGGAACCACTCGCTCAATTGGGTCTCATAGTCCCGGTGTTGGCTACCATGTGTGGAATTATCCAAAGATATCCCAATTTCTTCCACATACTAGAAAGGTACAACCCGGATAGTTACAAATTCTTTACACCCGTCAAGGTGTTAGGCTTCGCTCTCCATGAGATGCAAGCAGTATCGGGGCTACCATTCAGTCAGATGCTTTATGAAGAGTTTATCCCTACTACTGAAGAACTCTCTATTTTGAGGGCGGTGCATACATAAGTTTATGCAACTTTCTAGGAGCTAATGTGCCATTTCCAAATCTATGCTCAAGTTGTTGTGATGTGCGGAGGAGGTATCATGCATACTACATGGGCAGACTATATTTTCCATAACTTAAGTCAGAAAGATGAGGTCGTGACCCGACTTGCTGCTATCTCTACGAAGAGTAGTAAGGCCTGTATTAAGGCCTCAAATGCTACCTACAAGAACAAGCATGTAGAGGATGGATTTGAAGCTGGTATCGAATTTGAGAGCTTTCATTACCAAGCCACTATTCCTATCTCTAACGCTGCCCTTCTCGCTGGCTTCTTCATGATATGGTTGAAACGGTGCGTAGTGCCATCAAAGCTAGTTGAGTCAATATTGGCTGAAGTGGTATACCCAACTATTTTGTTGGCCAATGGAAGACCATTAAGACTCCTCACTGCCATGGTAAGTTGAGTGCAGAGTGGATTGAGGGCGTTGACTTCTGAATTTTTCAATGTCCAAGAAATAACTGTTGATGGGAAGAAAGCCTGGAAGACTCCCTAACCTTATGTACCAGTGCCGTATACATACTTGGTGGCCTAGTTTGTGCTGCATTGCCCTTCGTTGATGATGGGGGTTGTTGTAGATAGTGAGGTTCCTGTTCCCTTTGTGCAGAGATTGGAGTTAGCCACATGGACTAATATCTACATAGTTATGACTCGACAACTTTTGTCTCCGGGAGACAAATATAGAATTTTCTGCTACTCACCTTATTTTGACGGGACTGAAGAGGAGGGTACAAGCTTTAAGAATGTACTTTTTGATGTCTCCTCATCTTTAGAAGAAGGCGTCTTTAGATGGCTTCTCATGATCAGATTGGGTTATATGATCTTTCGCTTGAGAGAGAACTGCATCATTGAACCTTATATGTCTTCTCGATTCTCCAGGTAGTTTGGATATGATCAACTTTATGTAGGCAATCCTAACTCGGAGATGGCTAAGATTGGGAACTTGTACGAAGGGGCTCGCGCATGGTAATTTTTCTCTACAGGAGGGACTCATGCACAATTCACTTTGTGCAATTTGCCATCTAGTTGTTCCACTGTTGAGGACTTCCGTGACTGGTTTAATGAGGCTTCTCAGATTCTAGAATATAATGTGTACACTTCGTGCATAAACGAAATCCAAGAACTATATAAATCGAAGAGTGGTTCTACCAGGACTCGTTTATCGGGGATAGAGGAGTATCTATCATGCGAACAGGAAGCGGTCCGACCTGGAGAGATCTAAGAAGAGCTGCCAGCAGCTGAGCCTTCTGAAGAAGAGGCTTTCATGGGAACCCAAGAGGGGTCGCCAGCTACTGATCCTCACCTAACAACAACTTCGACGGAAACTCTTGTGGAGACACCAATTGCTGAATCTCGTGAGAGAAAGGCTACTGGTAAGCAATCCCTCAGTATAGCAGAGGCAGATGAGTATGAAAAGCGGGTTCGTAAAAGAAATCCCATTGTGGCCAAGAATTCTAAGAAAGCAAAGTTAATGGGAGACGCGATGAAGTCTGCACTTGTCGCACAAAAAAGTCTTCCGTTAACTCTCTATACTCCTGAGAATGTAGGAGTTAAAGAGGCATTGCCCATTCGGGGTTCAGAGTCTGCTTCACCCCCTATGGCCCAGAGTTAGGGTTCGCATGAGGACCCTTCTTCTAAGGCTGTTCCACAATCTGCTCCGACTGAATTCATAGGCTTAATCTATCCAGTTGCTCCTCCTCCACATTCAAAAACTTTAAGGAGGCGTATCGAGCAATTGGGAAGCTTAATGAAGCTTACAATTGATGTGGTTAGCCTTGGGAGGGTTTCTTTTAAGGATTTTAAACCTTTTGACTAGCTGTTTAGACAGAATCAAGGATGAAGGTGATGTATCGTGGACTAAATGTTGTAGGGAGAGTGTCATCTTGTTGGAAATAGAGTTGGTAGCTTTTAGGGAGCTACGGTGCACCAATCTGGAATCTGAAGTGGAGCATGCTCTCTCTTTGGCTACAATCTCAAAGATATATCATCAGGAAACCCTTCGCAAGAATTTATCTCATAAAGCGACACTCATAGCGAGCTTGTAGGAGCAACATACTCAAATAAACATTGATATAAGTAGTCTGGCTAATGGTGTCCGTGATGCTCAGGAGGCTATGGTTCAGTCGAGGACTGAGTTAGCTCAGAAGATGGCCCAATTGGCTCAAGATGTAGCCGTTATAAAAGGACTTGTGCTTCAAAGTGACGAAATTTTTAAGAACTTCTATGAGGAAATGAAAGCTTTTGATGTAATCCGAAAAGAGATTGCTGCTGCAGCACCTGTTGTAGCAGAACTCAGGAATTTTTTTGCATTGCTTAGGCTGATGAGTCCTAGCGCTTAAGTTTTTTGCATTGCTTTTAGCTGGGGATAGGAATTTTTTTGTATCATTTTCGTACCAAGTATTGTCACTCTGTATCAAGTTAACAACATTAAATGAAAATGATATCATTTTGCCTTCCATCGTCTCTCTTGTTGAATTTCAATTTAGGATGATGGAAATATTACAAATGTCATAGGTGTAATGTTAACTTAGCATAAATTTGAAATTCTCTTATTACTACATAGAATAATTCTAGAAAATTTTAATTGTCAAAGGTGTAGTGTTAACATGACGACATACAAAGTAGGAAAACTAAACAATTGTTCCCTATTGAAACAAATTTCAAATAGGCAACCCCCAGCCTGACTTGGCTAAAGATTGAGAGAAAAGGGGGCTTCACAGCCAACGGAAGTATTTCTTGAGAAACTTTTTGTTAATTGGCATCATAAGTCTATCGCCTTTTTGATCGACGAGACGATAAGCTCCGTTCGAATAGACTGATTCTGTTATAAAGGGACTTTCCCACTTGGAGTTGAACTTTCCTTTGGTCTTGTGTGTCATTACCATAGGTCGTCTGACGGCTAATACCAATTCACCTTTTTTGAAAATTTGTTCTTTAACTTTTTTGTTGTAAGCCTTCGAAATCCAAGCTTGATATAACTTGATCTATTGCTGAGCTTGGACTCGCTTGTCGTATAAAGCTTCAAGTTCATGAAGGAGCGGTCAATGTTTCTCATCCTCTATCATTCCAGTCATGATGGCAACTCTTAGGAAAGGGAGTTGAATTTCCAATGGAAATACAGCTTCGCAGCCATATACCAAAGAGAACGGAGTGGCTTTTGTAGGGGTCTTCACCGTCATGCGATAGACCCATAGACATTTGCCAAGTCTCTCATCCCAATTGCATTGGCTCTTGGAAATGAATTTTCTGAGAAGTTTCACAATGGTCTTGTTAAAAGCTTTTGTGAGGCTATTTGCTGATGGATAATATGCCGTAGATGCAACACTTTGAATTCTAAACTTGTTACAAAATCTCTAAAATCCATAGCTAACAAATTGTGTTTCGTTATCATAGACTATTCGTCTCAGTAATCTAAAGCGGTAAATGACGTGATGCTTGATGAATTTGATCATATTCAAAGTCTTGACTTCTTTCAACGGGACTGCTTCTGCCTATTTGGAGAAGTAATCGGTTACGGCCAAAATGAACCCATGTCCTATGGAAGTCAGAGGAGCGATGGGTCCGACGATATCCATACCCCACATCTCAAATAGCCAAGAGGCAGATGTCACATGTAGGTTCCCTGGTGCCTGATGAATAAAGTCATCATGGATTTGGCATGCGAGACAACGTTTAGCATAGTTAATTGCGTCTGAAAACATCTTTGGCCAATAATAACCAATTCGTCGGAGACGGTCTCCCAACATAGCCCTAGGTTGATGAGCTCCACACATCCCATCATGCGCTTCCTTGAGAGCAACTTTTGCTTCCTTCCTAGAAAGACAACAAAGAAAAACTACATCATGTGATTTATGGTACAAAATTTGAGATGCCGTGTTGTAATAGAATCCCAGGGCCTTCCATTTGATAGCGGCTACTTCCTTGGGATTATCGTGCAAAATCACGTATAAAACATATTCGATATACGAGAATTGCCAGTCTCTGGGTTTGAATTCTATTGATGTTGTACAGACTTCTCCAGTTACCGCCTTGTTGGATTGTTTTTGTGATGAAATCACGGGGTAATACAACTAGCATCGTGAGACAGGAATTGTTGTTTCAGCTCCGGGTGGCAATGCTAATGAGGTTGCCAAAGCATAAGCATTCTGAGTTCGTAGGATATACCCGATGAAGAAGCCTTTGAACTTTCACGCTTGTTCTTGGACTGCAAAGTACTATGGGAGTAAATCCTCATTGCACACTTCGTATTCTCCACGGACTTGATTTACGATGAGCTAAGAGTCACTGTATGCTCCGAGGTGTTGAATGATAAGCTCCTAAGTGAATTGCATCCCTAATAAGAGAGCGTTATACTCAACTACATTATTGGTGCAGGGTTCGATCAGAGAAAATACTCTTGGAATTATGTGACCGTTTGGAAAAATGAATACTACTCCTACTCCCGCGTTAATTACTCCATGAGGGTTTGATCTGAATGAACCATCAAAGAGTAACTTCCACATTTGCATAACTTCTTGGGCTACACAAGCTTCGGCGACTACATCAGGTAAGTCTTCATACAGCTTAGATAATCCTGATATCGGATGATCAGATAGGAAATCTGTTACAGCTTGACCTTTAATAGCCTTCTGGGGCTTGAATTGCAAGTCATACTTGTAGGCGTCAAAAAATACTGATAGATATCTAAACATAGCTCAAAACAACAAGAAGATCATCCCAAAGATCATAGAAAATGACTTTACGCTGTCTCGAAATGATCAAGACAGTGTAGACTGTCTCATACGCGAGATAGTGTCGATAGTCTCATAGTACGAGACAGTGATGACTGTCTCGCAATACGAGATAGTGTAGACTATCTCACAGTGCGAGGCAGTGTCTACTGTCTTGCAATGCGAGATAGTATTAACTGTCTAGCACGCGAGACAGTGTAGAGCTCTGAAATGATCAAAAGCTGCTGAAATAATTGTATGACACGTGTCCATTAACTGTCAAAGAACGTGGGAAACATCGTGGGGGAGAATCACGTGGATAACTATCAAAATAACAGATTTTCGAACATGATAAAGCGGTTATAGAAGAAACTAACAGGCAGTTGGAGATTTCCGAGACAGTCATGGCTATCTCGGAAGCCAAGACAGTCATAACTGTCTCGGCCGCCGAGACAGACAACACTATCTCACAAGCCAAAATGTCCCGAGATGTTCTATTTTTTAGTTAAACTTTCCAGAGGCTATAAATACCCCCCTAGGATCATTTCTGAGAGATATCTGAGCACAGAGAGCAGTAGAGCAGCAAATTTGAGTTCCTTATGTGATTCCTTGAGATTTGAGCTTTGACTTGATCTTAAGAAGAGTGTTCATCTTACTTTGATAAGATATTCACTGATTTTTATTCTTGCTTCTAAACGAAGGAAGAATACCAAAGACATTCACGATCTGTGAATCGGTGGTCCACGAGCCAAAACACTCCCGGTACAGGCAAAGTCCCACAAAAGAAGAAATCAATAAACAATTCCTGTGTTATTTTATAAAAAGTTATAATTTTTTTGTTGTGTAAAAGAAGTCTTATAAAAAGGCTATTTTGAATTTGTTGTAATCGACTGAAGATATAATGAATTCCACAATAAAATCAACTTTTGATAAAAACAAACTGGCGACCATAGTGGGAGCCAACGGTCTCGCTACCGAGACCGTTGTGTCGCAGCCGATCAAGATCGTGATCAATGAAGAGATCGAATATGAGTTGGATCAAGTGAAATTTGAGGAGTATCTGTCATCCTCATCCGCAAAATCGTCCTTGCCTCGTAAGTGCCGGAAGATTTCATCTTCCAAGAAGGTTTTCCAACCTTCAACTCCGATGAAGACTACGAGTGAAAATACTTGTCCGGTTGTGGCTAAGGATGCTGATTGCACCATCTCTGCTCCTAATGACCCTTCCCCAGTTAAGAGGTCGACCAAAACTCACTAGCACTGGCGAAGAGGGCTCATCACAGACAGCATCAGCGCCGTGCTTGTCAATTGGCCAAGGCCTTAGGACAAACCGATGGGGTTCGTTATTACGCGGACCTAGAGTCGAGGAAGCATAGAGTGATTGAGTTACCTTAACGGCAAACTAATCATATTTCTGCACAGCTCATAACGGAAGAATAGACTCTCGTCAAGAGGGCTCGTTCGACCCTCAAAGAGCGTATATAAACACGTCGGGCGAATGCTGCTCACACTCGTGGCCTTCATCAACAGATGTAAGAAGGAAAGAAAGAAATGGTGTCCGAAGAGACACCAAAGAATCGTAAAGTTTGGACCCCGAAGTCTAAACTTGTACAAAAATCAGGTCACCGGAATAAATTTTTCAAATGTTTCGGACATACCCGAGGCAATGACAGTTGTCTCGGCCAGAGAAAAGCTTCTAAGATGTCTCTTTAAACACCATCAACATCCATTCCGACTCCGTCTAATGCATCCACATCTGCGGTATCACCAGTGAAACCCTGGGTCAGCCCGGACTTGTTGAAATTCAAGGTTACAACAACAGATCTCCTCAGTTTGTCACCTGATGATCGAGGCAAAGCTCCGGTCAAAGAACACTCGGATATGGCAAATAAACCCTTAGTAGTTTCTTATATTGGGGGTCGTAAATATCCTCCGATTAGAACAAAACAAACCCAAAATGAGAAAATACCAATTCACTCTCGTCTAGGGCCTATAAAAACTCCATGTCCGCAAGGGGGTAAATTTAAGTATTCTACCTTGGATCGCTCAGAGGCGACGACAAGTCGTCCTGTGCATGTTAACAAGGCTCAAAAACACAAAATAGGTTGCTTGAATCATGATAATGATGAGCTGTACTATCAAACTAATAAGTCACGAAAAAGGGTTGCTTGAGAAACAGAGTCTCATTGCGCGTGTGAAAGGCTCATTAAGGTAGTACTCACAGAATGTGGTTGTTCTAAGACTGAACCGACGAGGGTCTCAGTATTTCAAAAACTTTCCGCTGAAACATCAAAACCCAAAATGAGGCGTTTCAACAAGAAGAAACCTGCAATTCGGAAAGATGAGTTCCCAGAGGTCACTATTAATATGACTGGTAGAGGAAAGCAACATTCGGCTAACTCGGATCCTGATTTCTCCCCAGGAGGGAGAGTTGAGTAGGGTCTTTCCCAAAGGATATCACGGCTACAACGAAGGGCCAACCGACATCGAGATTATAAGAAAATGCATGAAGGGTTATCTTCAGACAAAGAACTGTCAGATACTTGTTCTAAGGTTGTCTTGGATGATACCACATTCAGTGTTGGGCAAGTCAGAGAATCATTTGCAATTACGCCAGATCAACTAGCTCAGATATTGCAAGAAGCATTAGCTAAACAACGCGAAGAAATTAGAGCTGAAATAAAGACTGAGATGGAGTTGACAATACAACAGATTAGAGATTTACAATCTCAACAGCAGCAGCCAGAATCAAGTCAAAAGGTTGAATCTAGCAGGCATGTCACTATACCTGTGCGTATAACCGAGGTCGATAGCGACCATGAGATGGATGAAACCATCTTTGCTGATCCTCCTCCTAATAAAGACAATTCGGAGAGTGGTCCGGCTAAGTCGTCTACTCAACTTCCTCAAATCTACTTGAAGAAGAATACAGAAGAAGACAAGAAGATGCAAGATCTCGAAAATAAAGTCAACGCTCTAATGACAGCCCAAGAAGTGAAGAAAACGGGCATCCCATACCCGTACCCAAGGGAGTGGGATCTGATTCCTTATCCCCCAAAATTTAGTTTAATTAACTTTACTCCTTTTAATTGCAGGGGTTCACCTACGCAACATTTAATCTATTTCAAATCTCATCTTGGTGTGATCTCCAGAAATGAAGCTTTGATGGTACAGTCATTCGTAGGGACCCTTCGTAGGCTTGCCTTCGATTGGTACCACCATCTCAAGCCGGGGAATATCAGCAGCTGGAATGACATGGAGGGATTGTTCCTTACTAATTTCTTTGACGACGACACTGAGGTCTCCAATGGCACCTTGTTGGATGAGAAGCAGAAAGATGGGGAGTCAGTTGATATTTTCGTCAAACGATTCCGAAACGAAGCGGTAAACTATTGAGATCCGCTCACGGAGGAGTTCATTCTTTAGACATGCCATAATAACTTATCTTTAGATGTGTTAGAAGTCATGGGGGTTGTGCCTTCTAAAACATGAAAAGAATTTAAAGTTAGAGGTGAACAAGCTGAATGGTTCCTCAAGAGGAAGAAGCTTGAGAGGGGTCAACCATCAGCTAATCCTCAAAAGCAGAACTTTAATCCTCAAAGCAGAGGAAGAAGGTCCATGGCTGCTGTTGATGCTCACTAAACATCACAACAACCGCAACAACAACAATCGCAACAATCATCTTTCTAGTTGGCACCACATCGGAATCAACAGCCCCCGAGGTAGCCCAAGACTTCGGAACCCAGATTCCCGAAAGAATATTCTTTCAAAGACGATGAGGTTCCGGTCATATTCAAGTATATGTTGGATAACAATAAGATCAAACTTCCACCGGTCACGAACCAAGAAGAAGCAAAAAAGACTAACGACCCGAAATATTATGCATATCACAGAAGGGTTTATCATCCCACCAAGGCGTGTTATGTTTTAAAAGATAAAATACAAACCTTGATCGATGTTGGTATCGTGACACCAAAACCAAAAGAGAAGAAAGTGGGTGCGAATACAGTATCTATAAGTTTTGGTTCGGTGCATTTATCCTGGTTCGAACCCGAACCTGTATCGAAGGTCAAAATACAAATCGTCAATGATGACCCTCATGGACAGCGCCAGAAAGGGCTTGTGTCACATACAACACCAAACGACGAAATACTCTGGGTTCATCCTGATTTGCTTGAAGATGAATAGTGGATGACATCCACGTCTAAATTGAAGGGCAAAGGAAAGGGGAAGTCTTGTTTCGGAGCTTCGGCAATTCCTGAGGAAAATGATGAAGAAATTCCAGCTCTACCGCTTTCTGAGGAGGAGCAAGAATATTTCGCTACAAGGAGTGGAAATGAATACCGCTTTAATTACCCAAGTGCATCTGAGCAACTAGCTGAACAGGGGGTAGTAAAAGCCGCACCTTCTAAAACCCTTGCAGAGCTAGGGGTAGTTGTAACTCCTCCTGTGGCTACTGGAAAACCTCAACAACCAGCTAAAAAAGGAGAAAGAACCCTAACATAAAGAGGTTAAAGTTCTGAGGCAGTCTCATTTCAGTCGACCGATTGGACGAGATAAATCGGAAAGCTCGAATGCTCCATATCATTTCGACGTCATAGCTCAGTTAGCTAATATCCCAGCAAGGATCACACTGTACGAGTTACTGCACCTTTCAAAGGATACCAGAGAAGCTTTGCAAGAAGCATTGGCTGATTCTGAGGTATTTCTCACTCAGATTAAGCCAACTCCTGAAGAGCCAGAGTCATCGGTTCAGCATTACAATCTGGCAGCTACAAAATTCCCTTGCATTGCTTTTACCAAAGAAGATATACAAGTCAAGAATTCGAAACATGATAGGCCTTTATATTTCACTGGATATATTGGCTCAAGCGTTGTCAACCGAATTCAGGTTGATCCGGGTTCCGCTGTTAGTATCATGCCACTTCGGTTGATGTACCACCTCGGAATCCCTGCCAATAAGCTAGCCTCCACAGGAACCGTTATTTACGGATTCAATACTAGTGGATCTAGGCCATTGGGAAAAATCCGGGTGAAGTGTCAACTCGGAGACTTGAAGTCAGAGGTCACTTGTTATGTGATCGATGCAGAGAGTTCTTATAATTTACTGTTGGGTCGCCCATGGATCCATAGTAATCTTATAGTTCCCTCTACCCTCCATTAGTGTCTAAAATATGTTGACACTAACAACGAGGTCAAGACGGTAGTCACGGATAAGCAACCATTTAAGGGGTTAGAAAATTATTTTACTGACTCCCTTCTTTATGGTACTGAATATGATACTGAACCATCGGCCCATGGTACAGACAGCAGAGAAGAAGCTGATACCTAAGCTGGGCTCGATTATAGCGAAAGTCTTGTACTAAATGATATTGAACCTCTTGTAATCGATCTTGACGATGGTGAATCGTCGGATGAAAGTTGTAGCTCACAACTTGCCGATGAAATAATAAATGATGATTTAGAGTACTCGCGTTATCTCGGTAATATAATGTAAGAATTGTATGACAACCCTGGTCTACACATGCCACTCCGTTCGTCTTGCACGACCACGAAATACATCCAAAACTCATTCGGAACGACTGTGATCCTACCTGCGAAGATAGGGGGTAAAAAAGAAATAATTTTCAGAAAAGGGGAATCATCCCCAACCCCCGATCTCTTCTTGGACACCAATTCAGATGAAGAAGGCAAGGATATAACCTCTCGCTCGGTGAAGGTCTTCGTTTTGGTCAATGTGCCGGGGTTCTACCCCGTCCTACCTATGTACCAAAAGGAAAACCTGATAATTATTTCAGCCATAAAAGAGGTTTAGGTTACGTTTCATGATCTGATGATGAATATTGCTGGCAAATCATTAACCAGCTAACAAATAAAAGTGAGTATTCATCCGATACTTCAACTTGGGATTCTGATACTAGTATTGGAGAAACATTCAAAAGATTAATGTCGAACATGACCATCATCGATCCTTCTAATACAGAAGAAGATGATCAATTACCTACTTGGGAAGACCCCTGGGTACATTACAAGAATGTTCAATACGACGATCGATTTGAACAAAGAGAACCTCCTACTGAGGATAGAGTACTCCAGATTAATATGGGTGACGAAATTAATCTGAAACCTATATTTATAGCGATGATCTTCCGCCGGATGAGAAAGAGGAACTAATCGCCCTTATTAGGGAGTATATCGATGTTTTCGGTTGGAATTACGAAGATATACCGGGACTTGACCCAAATGTGGCAATGCACAGCCTTAACATTAAACTGGATGTTAAACCTGTCAAGCAACAACAAAGACGGTTTTGTCTGCAAATTATGGAGGCAATAGAAGCTGAAGTCAAGAAACTGATCGATTCAGGCTTCGTCAAAGAAGAACAACATCCTGATTAGTTGCCTAATATCATTCTAGTCCTTAAAAAGAACGGAAAGATCAAAATCTGTATTGACTTTAGAGTTCTGAATACAACCTTCCCTAAAGACGACTTCCATCTACCAATTACAGATGTCATTATTGACAACACATGCGGGTTCGAGAGAATGTCATTTATGGATGGATTTTTTGGATATAATCAGATCAAGATGCACCTAGACAATGAAAAGCATACTGCATTCAGAACACCCCTTGGTGTTTTCTGTTATACCGTTATGCCCTTTGGTTTGAAGAACGCCGGCGCCACATACCAACGAGGAATGATAAAAATCTTTCATGAGCACCTTCGGAAAACCGTTGAATGCTATGTCGACGATCTGGTCGTTAAGAGCCGCGATAAAAACAACCACATTAATAATCTATAGATGATGTTCGATCTTATGAGGAGTCATCAGTTGAAGATGAACCCCACTAAATCTTTCCTCGGAATGTCCAGCAATAAATTTCTGAGATTCATCATCACTACAAAAGGTATTCATATCGATCCTGATAAAGTGAAAGCGATACATGAATTGCAACCCCTAAGAAATCTTAAAAAACTCAGAGGGCTGCAAGGTCGATTGGCATATATCCGTAGGTTTATTTCAAACCTTTCCGGAAAGTGTCAGCCATTCTCTAAACTCACAAAGAAAGGCGTGTCATTCATTTGGGATGAAGCATGTCAAAAGGCGTTCGAGGATATCAAAACATATCTAGCGAATCCGCCTATTCTAGTTGCACCGAAATCGGGCAGACCGTTTTTGATTTATGTCAAAGCAACGAGCCATTCGTTAAGTGCATTGCTTGCACAAGACGACGATAACGGTCACGAAAAAGCTGTGTATTATCTAAGTTGTACATTAGTAGGAGCCGAGTCTCTCTATCCAATGATCGAGAAAGAATGTCTCGCCCTGGTATTCGTGATCCAAAAAATACGACATTATTTAGTTGGCCAAACAATTTATGTCATTTCCAACGTAAACCCGATTCGATTGTTCATGACTCAACCGGCCTCTATGAATTGGCGTTTAGCCAGGTGGCCCTTACCCTTATCTCAATATGATTTGCATTTCAAGCAGCAAAAATCAGTTAAGGGACAAGCTATCTACGATCTTTTGGTGGTAAACCCTACAAAAGATATGGCCGAGTTGTACGATGATCTGCCGGATGAAACTCACGAAGTTAACACCACAACATATCAACAAGTGTGGCAATTATACTTTGATGGGGCTTCCCGAGCATCTAATGTAGCGAGCACACCCGGATGTTCTAAAATTTCCTCATGAGTGGGGGTCGTTTTAGTTTCCTCGGAAAAGCATGTCTTGCCCATAGCATACTCGTTAACCGAGCCATGCTATAATAATGTGGCTGAGTACAATGCATTAATAATTGGACTTAATTTTGCCAAAGAGCTGGGGGTTGAATACCTTGAAGCTTTTGGTGATTCTTAATTAGTAGTTAATCAGATACGAGGAGAGTATGAGGTCAGAAATCAAGATCTGATTCCATACCACCAGGTAGCCATCGAGATGGCAAGCTCATTTGAAGAATTTTTCATCGAGTACGTTCCACGTCTCCAAAATGCATACGCAGACGCATTGAAGGCATTATCAGTATCTTTGGCACAGCCTCCCAAAACAGAACAATTAATTATGGTGAGAACTCACCAGCTTATTGTTCCAATCTACGATTCGATTGCCAAAGAAGCACACTCAACAAGAGTTGAACCCGAAGTTCAAGATTAGCATTTCCCTATTATTGATTATGTCCTACATGGTATCTTACTTGAAGATGTAATAGAAAGGGATTCGATTTGGTGAAGAGCACCGAGATTTTACTACAACCCTACAGCACAAATGTTGTATCGACGTTCGTACGATGGTCTATTACTCCGTTGTCTATCCAATAGAGAGGCGGAACAGGCACTCAAAGAGGCGCATGATGGGACATACGGTGCACATTAGCCCGGTCCCAAACTCTGTGACCAACTTAGGAGAATGGGATATTACTGGCTAACTATGGTAAGGGATGAAGTTGACTATGCCCGAAAGTGTCGTGCGTGTCAAGTACACGCGAACTATATGCATCAGCCACCAGAACATTTGCACCCATCAGCAACATCATAGCCATTCGAAACATGGGGAATGGATATTATAGGTCCTATTTTCCCACCTTCAGTCAAAGGTGACCGTTTTATTCTGGCGATCACCGATTACTTCTCAAAATAGGCTGAACCAGTACTGCTTAAAGAAGTAAAGACAAGCGATGTTATCAAGTTCATTAAACATCACATTATATATCGATATGGTGTCCCAAGACGGGTAGTGCATGACAACGGCCCTCAATTCTTCATCAACGCATTCATCAAATTCTACAGTAAATTTGGAATTAAAGACGTTTCATCGACTGCATAATCCCACAGCTAACGGACTGGCCGAAGCCTTCAATAAGACTATTATCAAGATTTTGGCAAAACTTGTAAAAGTCAATAAGCGAGATTAGGATGACAAACTCGATGAAGCTCTATGGGCTTACCGTACTACTGTCCGTACCTCAACTGGAGCAACCCCATATTCTTTGATATATGGGTGCGAAGCTATCCTCCCTTTAGAAATACAAATTCCCTCTCTCCGTATCGTGCTTGCAACGGGAATGACGATGGAAGAATAATATCAAAATTTTCTCAAAGAATTAGAGACGTTAGATGTGAAGCGCTTAGAAGCTCAGCAACAAATCGAGTTTTATCAAGCCAGAATTTCTCGTGCTTTTGATAAAAAAATCCGACAACGAAGTTTCAAGGAAGGAGACTTAGTTCTGACCGTTCGAAGACCTATGATTCTTAATTCCAAGAAGAAAGGGAAATTCCAACCCAAATGGGAAGGACCGTTCATAATAGAAACAGTCTATTCGAACGGTGCATATCGCTTGATTACTCAAGACAGTAATAAACTTATGATACCGATAAATGGAAAGTTCCTGAAAAAGTACTACCCTTAGTATGTTCAGGATAACCTATTTGAAACAGGAAGTTCCTAAAAGAATCCAGTATAAGATATTTTTTTAGGATAACCCAAGATTAGTTGATTATTTTATAATAGAAGTTGATTTGTTATTTAATTATTTCCAAGATGATTAAGAACCTCCCACTGGGACTTTCCAAACATTTTGTTGAGATAAAATTCAACGACAAAATATAGCTGGTCTTTCCTTACAAAACCCCCACAATGTGATCGTGAGGGGACTCGATGATTCGTAACCCCGCACCACAAAATCCCTCGCCTATAGGATTAATCGACGGTGGGTCCACCTAAATCCGCCATGGATTAAAATCCTTCAAACTCCTATCGTATCTATTTTTTTAACACTCCTAATGTTGAAGTTATAATACAATATTCAAAAAGTTCGATTTGTTGATCCGTAGCAATCAACGAATCCTTTTATGTCAAATCCTTTTGTTTGATATCAAAAACTCCTATTGAGTGATGGGTACAAGTCAACATTTTCATCGTTACTCGTACCACGCTCCCATTTCTCATTTGGTCAAGCCCTCCTACAGTTAGGACCAAAGCCAAAATTCCCTCTCGATTCCTTTCATGAACGAGAGGTTTACTTTAGAAACTAAAATTCCTTTTCGACAAATGAAAGGGCCTCAATTCCATTTGAACAATTTAGCCTATTAAAGGTAAAATTGTCCCAATTCCCACTTAGTCAAACTTTCCTACAGTTAGGGCTACAACCAAAATCTCCTCTCGATTCATTCTACGAATGAGAGGTCCACTTTTGATTTGAGTAATTAAACCTTATGACAGTTAGGATTATTCAAACCCATCCAGATTCTCTAAGTGAAAATCCCGCTTTGAGTTTTCTTTGAACCAAGAGACAGAATATAAAATTCTTCCTCTCTGAGTTTGGGTTCCTTCTCTACCAACAAACAAGAGACCAGGAGATAGAATATAAAATTCTTCCTCTCTGATTTTTGGTTCATTTCTACCAACAAACAAGAGACTAGGAGACAGAATATAAAATTCTTCCTCGCCAATTTTGGGTTTATCTCTACCAACAAACAAGAGACTGGAAGATAGAATATCAGATTCTTCTTCTCTGATTCTGGGTTCATTTTGTTAAAAAAATGTAACCTAATTACATTTTAAGATCCGTGCTGCTCACGTGTGGGGGACGTTATCTCGATCCCTTATTAGAGATAAGCCTACATCTAACACATGTAGCGTACATATTCATATTGTAGTTCAAAGTTTAAAATAGTTTAATTCTTCTAGCCTAACGTTATATGTGTAACGGATCTAGATAATTCACATACTAGCCCGACTCAAACAGTAGTCGGTAAAGGCACATCAAACCCATTGAGGGCTTAGGGTTTGCTAAAAATCCTCTGAGTATTGTGGTTATTTATTCTAAAACAAGAATGAGTAATCTTAATAAAAAAATTCAATAAGAAAAAAAGGAGAATTCACTTTATTCATCAAAAATATTCAAGCAAAATTAAGAGTTCTCAAATTACAACAGCTTATAATGACGAATTTGATCCTCAAGTTTGGAGAGCTCTGTCGTATAAGCCTATTCAAGTTCAGATATCAAGTTAGCTTTAAAAGCTTCTTCATCAACACTTTGAAATTTGACGGCCTCTTGTTCCTTATCAGCAAGTATTTTATCTTAAAGCTCCAGTTATTGGAAGATGTTCGCTTCAACTTGTTTCACTTCTGCCAAATCAGACTCTAAAATCTCATGAGCATCCTCGGCCTTTGCTAGTTTTTCTTTCAAGCGGGTTATTTCAGCTTGACTTGACTCTAGAGCCAGATGTAGATCGATCTTTGTTTGTGGTTTCTTGGCAAGGCTCATCCTGATCTAGTGAATACGAGCTTTTAACTTTTGAAGCTCAGATTCAGCTGATTTCTGAGAATCACTCCACGCCTGTAACCTCGAGTCCATTTGAGAAGCAACATAGGAAGGTACGCCTTTGGTGCGGAGATCCTTCAGAAGTTCAGCATGTTATTTGAAGTCGGCCAAATAAGCATCAATTGAATCGGCCAATTCATTATATCCTTCCTCTCTGATTCCCAATGTGTAGCGGTCAAGAGATCTCTTAAAGTTCTCAAAGTATGATCCTTTGAAAAGAATTCGATCGACCATGGCATTCAAAAAAGAAATGAAGCCTAGAAGATCGGAACAAATGATGGCTTTATCCGAGTCATCGTCTGCTAATAACGTTTGAATGGAATCATACAATGTAGAAGAAGGAGATGCGATGAGGACAAATAAAGTCAATACAAAACATATATGCGCGTACATAGCAACGAACAGAAGTATACCAAGCTTAACGAAAAATTCCATGATTTGGTTACCTTGACTTGTTAATACCGGGGTGGGTTCTACAACTACTGGAGTTTGTTTAGGAATGATACTTGTTGATGGACCCGCTGCATCAGATGATTGTTCAATTGAGGCCTCAGGTAGCTTTGGTCCAAGTAAACAAGTCTCCCGGAAGATGATTCTACAAACAAGAGAATCACAATGAGTATGTTGGAGTATTAATTAGAAGTTTATAACGAACAATTGATAAAACTCACCAATCCTAGATGCAACAGCTTTTGACGTACCAACTTCTTCGGTTGGTCTCGCTTTTGTTGTAACGGGACTAATTTGGGGAGTGGTAGCAGCTTCTATCGTCATTGGGTCTAAAGGAGTGAGAGATTAAGATTCAGGAATTGATGATTGAAGGTCGACCTCGGTACCTGCCCGCGACAAGAAGCCATAACCCTCGAGTTGATTAGATGTTTCAATGATTATAATAGTATCAGTCTCGATAACCGGTCCTATAATTCGAACACTTATATGATTAGTCAAAGTTAAAAATATATATATAGAGATTATAGAATAAATGCCTTACTTTCAGAAAAACACGCTTCAGCTGAACCAACTCCAACGGTTGATTCGGTAGCTTCCCTAGGAGCCTTCCCCGATAACAAATCGGAGATGTATTGATGGTCATCCTCTGAGAGATTGAGATTGAGATTGTGCTCATTGAAATCCTCGACCTCAGTAGCGTGAGTGGGTTCTCCTCCAGCTGATTCATTCATTATGACATCTACAGAATGTGGTGGGTCATAAATAACAAATATACTTATGTGAAATTCAAACAAAATGGAGACTAGCTTTACCTTCATTGATCAGGACGGATTCGAGGGCTCCACTACTTGTACCCACTTCTTTTAGTTTAACTAAAAGGAGACGAAGTGCACAAGTCATTAGAAGAGGTACGCGTTCTGACTCATTCATCTTTCGAAATTGCCTTCCAAACGGAGAAAGATCCGTACCTGCGTTTGAAACCGAGGGGTCAACGTCAGAAGTTGTTGGAATGCTAGCAGTTTCGTCATTAAGTACGTCATGCATTTGTTGAACGAAGCTGGGTTCCTTAGCTTCCATACCGTCGGGAGAAGTAGGGTCAGCCTGAAATTCTCCTTCTACTTGACTCCCTACAGAAATTGAGTGCAAGATAAGTCCAAATATTAAGAAATATAAGAATAGTAAAATGAAAATAAAGATGAATTGTTACCTTGTTCGTCTGAAGAAACACTACGAGCGGATGTCTCCTCTAAAACAGGAAGACGAACACGTGGTTGAGAGACGGCCTTCTTCCGTCTTTTCAGTGGACGTGCTTTATCTTGAACCCCAGATCTTTCATGACGATGCTTGGTGCGTAACTCAGTTCTGGGAGGAACTTGGGTTTGAGTTTAAGTTGAAGATTGTGATCTTTGCCTGTGAACAAGATGTTGACCCTGTAGTTTTGATGATGCTTTAGCAAACAATTCATTACT
>BQKN01049012.1:0-12600 GCA_022839385.1 Asparagus kiusianus | reverse complement strand
TCTCTAGATGTTTTATATGTTGATCGAAGCTATTAGAAAAGATCAATATATCATCTATATAGGATAGAATGAAATTCGTATAAGGAATAAAAATTTCATTCATAATATTTTGAAATTTAGAAGGGACGTTTTTGAGCCCAAATGACATAACATTCTATTCATAGTGTCCAAATGGGACAACAAAAGCGGTTTTATACTTGTCTTTTTCTTCTATTTGAATTTGCCAGTAGCCTGATTTTAAATCAAACTTAGAAAATATTTTAGCATTAGTAATGCGATTTAACAAATCCTTTTTATTAGGAATTGGATATCTTATCAATTTAAGGACATTATTTAGGGGTTTATAGTTTATAACTAATCGTGGTACACCACGTTCCCTTTCTGCTGCATTATTTACATAAAATGCAGTACAACTCCAAGGAGAGTATGATTTCCTTATCAATTTTCTCTCTCTAAGAGTTTGTATTTTTTTAACATAAATCAAGGTATTCTTGATTCATTTGGCAAGGATGAGATTTTGTCGGAATATTTTTCTCGTTAAAGCCCTCTATGTAGGGTAAAGAAACAATATATTGTTTTCTATTCCAAAAGGCATTTGGAACATCACTGCATACAGTGAATTTAAATTTATCTTCAATTTGACTTATTAAGTCTTTCTGTTTTCTAATTTGTTCTTCAACTTGAACAAATACTACTTATTCTTTAAGAAAATTTATTTGATTTTCTTTAAGAATTATATTTTTTACCTCATTTAACATTTTAGTTTGAGGATCTGTAATAAATTCAAGTAAAATCTCTTTCTCTTTAAAAGTAGCACGGATACCATCGGTGTCTATTTTATGAATAGGCATAATGGTATGTGTAGGTGTCAAAAAATGCTTACAGACATCCAAATACTACTCAAGACAAAGAGAAGACGATAAACGCCATTATCTTAGTCAGAGGGGATCATTCAAAAGAAGTGAAACAACATAGAAGAATATTGTGCACACCAACGATAAAATACACTGACAGACGACATGCATAGGCGCGACAGCTCATGGTGATGCGCCTAAGGCGCGGCAGCCCATGGTGACACGCCTAAGGCGCGATAGCCCATGGTGATGCGCCTAAGGCGCGACAGCAAAAATGTGACGCGCAAACACAGTGGCCTCTTATGTAAATTGTTGGTAATTTTTAAGATCTCTTGAAGGTCCACGTGGCAGCATATCAGAAAGAGAACGTGTATTGACGTGTATAAGCAGTTAAACCATGAAAAAAGTGGTTAAAAGTCATGGGAGGACGGTTTCAAACATGATGGAACGTGGCTGGAACTGCCTCTTTAGCCGCGCCAGTCCATACTAACGCGCCTATAGCCGCGACAGCATAGGCTGACGCGCCCAAAGAGCATATATTCGATCAGTTATTTTGCCTCCATTTTTACTGTTGTGCACTCCTATCCCTATAAATACCTTCCTAGACACGAAACAAAGCACGGAGAGCAGATTGGAGCATAGAGACTTGGGCTTTTGGTGATTTTGAGGAAGAGAGAGAGAGAGAGAGAGAGAGTCTTCATCTTTCATAAATGGTGTTTGGTGATTCCTAGAGATCTAAGCTCAAACTTGATCTTTGGAAGAGTGAACATCTTACATCGATAAGATATTCGCTTCAAATTCCTACTTCGATAAACGAAGGAAGAATCTCTAAACCCCTTCATAATCTGTGAATCGGTGGTCCACGAGCCAAAGTACTTCCGGCACAGGCAAAGATCCCACAAAACAAAAGTCGATAAATAATTTTTTGTGTTATTTTCTCGAAAGTTGTAATTTTCTTATTTTTTATTGTATTTCATTGTAAACGACTGAAGTTTAATGGAATCATCAATGGAACCGACTTTTAACAAAAACAAACTGGCGACCACAGTGGGAGCCAACAGTCTCGCTGCCGAGACCGTCGTGTCGTAGCCGATCAAGATCCTAGTTGAATCCACGGTCGAGTACGAGTTTGACCAGGCCAAATTTGAGGAATATCTTTCATCATCCTCTTCAAGATCTTCTTTGTCTCACAAGTACAAGAGGATCTCACGATTGAAGAAGGCTTACACACCAAAGAAGGCTAAAGGTGAAGACTCTCACCCAATTGTTGCCGAGGCCTCCCCTCGCAACATTATCCCGGCGACCCCCAAAGCCGGAAGCTCTGCTCATAATGATTCCCCCATAAATAAGGAATCGTTCGATCGAAGTTCGCCAACACTGACGAAGAGGGCTCGTCAGAGATAACGCCAATGTCACACTCATCAATTGGCCAAGGCCTTGGAACAAACCGATGGAGTTCGTTACTATGCAGACTTAGAATCGAGGAAACATCAAGTGGTTCAGTTGCCTCAACGTCAAACCACTCATATCTCTGCACAACTCACGACGGAGGAATGGACTCTCATCAAAAGGGCTCATTTAACTCTCAAAGAACATATACAAAAGCATCGTGCAAGCGCCGCTCATACCCGTGCTCTTTTGCAACAAAGACAAGAAGAGAAGGAGAAAATGGTGTCTAAAAAACCACCAAAAATCAGCCAAGTGTGGATCCCCAAATCCAAACTTACACAAAAATTGGATCAGCGGGATCAATCCTTCAACCGCGACAGTCTTCACTGTTGCAGCACATTCTTCAACCGCAGCAGTCCCTACTGCCGCGGCACCTCTTTCAACCGCGACAGTCCCTACTATCGCGGCACCTCTTTCAACCGCAACAGTCCCCACTGCCGCGGCACCTTCTTTAACGACGGTAGTCTCCATTATCGCTGTCAAAAGGAAATTTCCAATGCCTCTCTTTTGACTCCTTCGACATCCATTCCTGGTTCATCTACTGCAATCACTTCTGATATGTTACCAGTGAAGTTATGGGTCAGTCCCGACTTGTTAAAATTTAAGATCACAATGGCGGATCGTCTCGGTCCTTTACCTGATGATCGAGGTAGAATTCCAGTCAAAGAACGCTTGGGTCCGGTGAATGAACTCTAAATAGATTCTTGCACTGGGGGTCGTGAGTATCCTCCTATCAAGTCAAAACAACTCCAGGTTAGGAAAACCCTAATTTCTACCCGTTTGGGAGTTCGTAACGAAACTCAGGAGCCCGTTAAGACTCTGCACCCGTAAGGGGGTGGTTCTAAACGTGTGACTCCTGACATAACCTTGGATCACTCGAAGGCAATAATAAATTTTCCTGAGAATGCCAACAAGGCTGTACACCCCAAGAAGAAAACGTGTTCGTCAAAGGACATTGTTATACCTGGGGGGTCATACCACCAGACGATAGGATTTTCTGACAATCATACCGATGAATCGTACTATCAAGCTAGAGGTGTGGATAAATTTCAAAAGAGAATTGTCCGAGAAATGAGCTCTCATTGTTCCTGTGTGCGACTCATTAGAGCAGTACTATCAGAATGTGGCTACTCTAAACGAGAAGTCATCCCGCAAAGAGCCTCAGTGCTCCTGAAACTATTCACCGAAATGTCGAAGTCTGAGCCGAGACATTTCCACAAGAGAAGATCAGCTGTCCAAGATGACGAATTCCCTGAAATCACCATCAACATGGCTGATAAAGGAAAATCTAAGCAGCATTCAAGTGAATCAAATCCCGACTTTTCCCCGGAAGGAAAAGTCAATTCAAGAATTGCTCAACGGATGTATCGACTCCAGTTAAGAGCCATCAGACGTAGGGATTACAAGAAAATGCATGAAGGAATATCCTCAGATAATGAACTTTCAGACACTTGTTCTGCGATTACTTCGGATGATACAATATCTAGCATGGGGTAAGCCAGAGAAGTGTTTCCTGATCAATTTTCTCAAATGCTTCAAGAAGCTCTAGCCAAGCAACGTGAAGAAATTAGAGCTGAAATGAAGATGGAGATGGAGTTGGCTATCCAACAAATGAGAGAATTACAAGCTCAATGACCTCAACCTCCTGAGTCCAGTCAGCGAGTTGAATCCAGCCGCCACACTCAGAATGTTATAGATGACAGCGATCCAGAAGTGGAGGAAGTTATTATGGCTGATACACCTCCTAATAACAATAACACTGGGGATGGTTTAACGGATCCTCACAACAATAATATTAGGGGTGGTTCAATTGCACCTCTTAATAACACTAAGGGTGGCCCAATTATTTCTGCTCAACATCACTCAAAGAGAGATGAAGATGAGGACAAGAAGATGCAAGACCTTGGAAACAAAGTCAATGCTTTGATGTCCGTTCAGGAAGTAAAGAAGACGGGTATTCCGTGTCCCTATCCAAGAGAATGAGATTCAATACCATACCTGTCACGGTTCAATCTTAACTTCACACCGTTTGATGGGAAGAGCTCGCCTATTCAGCACTTGATTTATTTCAAGTCTCATTTGGGCATGATCTCTAGAAACGAGGCTTTAATGGTCCGATCATTCGTTGGAACCATTCGTGGGCCCACCTTCGATTGGTACTGACGTCTCAAGTCTAGGAGCGTCAACTGCTAGGATGACATGAAAAGTTTGTTCCTCAGTAATTTATTTAATGATGACACCGAAGTATCAATCGGAATCCTTCTGGATGAGAAGCAAAGAGACGGAGAGTTAGTCGACAATTTCGTCAAGCGCTTCCGTAACAAGGCAATGAATTGTAGAGATCCTGTTACAGAGGAATTCATCCTACAAACATGCCACAATAATCTATCCATCGATGTCCTGGAAGCCCTGGGGGTCGTCTCATCCAAAACTTGGAAAGATTTGAAAATACACGACGAACAAGCTGAACACTTTCTTAAAAGAAAGAAAGCTGAGAGGAGCCAACCGACGACATCTGTAATCGTTGTGAACGCGACTCTCGATCCGAGGTTCCAAAAGGAGTATTCTTTCGAAGATGATGAAGCTACAACCATCTTGAAATACCCACCTATTAAAGACCAGGAGGGAGCTAAGAGAATTACAGATCCAAACTATTGTGCATACCACAAAAGGGTTCTTCATCCTACTAAGGTTTGCTTTGGACTCAAAAACAAAATCCAAGCTTTAATTGACTCCGGCGTCATCATGGCGAAACAAGCCAAATAAAGACGACCTTTACTCCATTGGGTACATGAGTATAAACTGTTTCTCCTAACTCCAAAGAGTATACGAGTATAAACTGCTTCTCCATGTAACTTCGAAGAGTATACGAGTATAAACTGCTTCTCCATGCACTCCAAAGGGTATACGAGTATAAACTGTTTTCCGAACCTCCGACCGATATAAGCGGTTAAAAATTGCTTCCTTAAATTGCGCGCTCCAATAATGTAATCAAATGTGATTAGACTCAGGTTCACCTAAAAGCTGGGGGTGGATACGAGGTTATCATGGCTGAATACGAAGGTAAGAACCAAGACCTGATTTTGTATCAAGAACAGTAACATTGCTCACAAACGAGAAATTCCTGAAAAAGTACTATCCCTAGTACATTCAGGGTAACCTGTTTAACAAAAAGTTCCTGGAGAATGCTATATATGGTATTCTTAAGGATAACCCGAAACTAATTGATTATTCAAGGTAAAAACCAATCATCTGAATAATCCACTCTTAATCATGATAAAAATGATTAAGAACCTTCTGCTGTGGCTATTTAATCATGTTAAAAATGATTAAAACCCTCATACTGTGATTTTCAGAGCACTCTTTCATTGAAATGAGATTTAATGACTTCATCAAGTCAATCTTCCTTCACGAAACTCTGAAAACCTTCAAAGATGAAGCATGTTCCATTTGTTTTACCTTCATCCGATTCTTGTGGTTTTAATCGTCGGGATCAATTTCGCCAACTCCCACTGTGACTTTCCAAGTACTCTTTCGTTGAGATGAGATTCAATGACCTCATCGGGTCAGTCTTTCCTCACGAAACACCTACGATCTAATTGTGGAGTGCTTAATAATTCATAGACCTCCACCATAAAATCTCTCACCAATCAAATCAACTGATAGTGGGCCCACCAAAATGCTTCGTGGTTAAATCCACCCAAACTCCCGCTGTGTCCGAGCCTTTAACACTCCTACTGTTGAGCTTTGACACAACACCCAAAATTTTAATTCATGACATTTGGCAAACCCCTTTTTGTTTTAAAGTCTTATCACTGGTTACCAAAAAACCTCTTCTGAGTGATTTGTACAAATCTACATTCCTACTGTTATTTGTACCTCCACTCCCCCTATTTGGTCAAACCTTTAAATAGTTAGGACTTAAGCCAAAATCCCCTTTCGATTCCTTCCATGAACGAGAGGTCCAAAAATTGAACGATCAAACCTTTAAACAGTTAGGGTCATTTCAAAACTCCTATTTGGTCAAACCTTTAAACAGTTAAGACCAAAGATAAAATCCCCTCTCGATTCCTTCCATGAACGAGAGGTCCACAAATTGAACGATCAAACCTTTAAACAGTTAGGGTCGTTTCAAAACTCCTATTTGGTCAAGCCTTTAAACAGCTAGGACCAAAGCCAGAATCCCCTCTCGATTCCTTCCATGAATGAGAGGTCCACAAATTGAGCGATCAAACCTTTAAACAGTTAGGATCGTATCAAACTCCCACCTGGTCAAACCTTTAAACAGTTAGGATCAAAATTGGAATCCCTTTTCGATAATTGAAAGGTTTCCACACATTCCCCTTCGGTCAAACCTTTAAACAGTTAGGACCAAAGTCAAAATTCCATCTCGATAAACGAGAAATCCTCTTTTAGATTGGATAATCAAACCTTTAAACAGTTAGGGTTATCTAAATCTTCTCGATTCTTGGGGTGGAGATCACACTCTTAGTTTCACCCTTCAGATTTTTGAAGTAGAGATCCTACTTTGAGTTTCTTTTGTACCAGGAGATAGAATATAAAATTCTTCCTCTCCATCTTTGGGTTTATCTCTACCAACAAAAAAAAGACCAGGAGATAGAATATAAAATTCTTCCTCTCCATCTTTAGGTTTATCTCTACCAACAAATAAGAGACCAGGCGATAGAATATAAAATTTTTCCTCTCCATCTTTGGGTTTATCTCTACCAACAAAAAAGAGACCAGGAGATAGAATATAAAATTCTTCCTCTCTGATTTTAGGTTTATCTCTACCAACAAATAAGAGACTAGGAGATAGAATATAAAATTTTCCCTCTTAATCATTAGGTTCATCTCTACCAACAAAACAGAGACCAAGATACTCCAATAGGTACACGAGTCTAAACTGTTTCCCTACCCTCAACAGGAAGTTTCTGGAGAATATTACTCAGAATATTCTTAGGGATAACCTGATTACCTCCCAACGGGTATACGAGGTTAAACTATTTCCCGAACACTCCGATAAGGTATATGAGTATAAATTATTCCCCCATCCTTCAACAACGGTCAAGCGATAAACGTAACACCGGAATAATTTTAGCTACTCTACAAAGCACTGAGTAGACCAAAAGATAAGGAAGTCAGGAATTGAAGCTGTTCATAGATTCTTCTAGGTAATCTCCTCAACTAAGTACTGAAGAGATTGCAAGTAAACTTATCTTATCCAAAGTGTCCCAGACTCCTCTCTAAAAGATCGAGTCTGAGATACTTTGGAGGGGGTATCTGTAGGTGTCAAAAAATGCTTACAGACATCCAAATACTACTCAAGACAAAGAGAAGACGATAAACGCCATTATCTTAGTCAGAGAGGATCATTCAAAAGAAGTGAAACAACATAGAAGAACATTGTGCACACCAACGACAAAATACACTGACAGGCGACATGCATAGGGGCGGTAGCTCATGGTGACGCGCCTAAGATACGGCAACCCATGGTGACGCGTCTAAGGCGCGGCAGCCTATAGTGACGCGCCTAAGGCGCGACAACAAAAGGTGACGCGCAAACACAGTGGCCTCTTATGTAAATTGTTGGTAATTTTTAAGATCTCTTGAAGGTCCACGTGGCAACATATCAGAAAGAGAACGTGTATTGACGTGGATAAGCAGTTAAACCACGAAAAAAGTGGTTAAAAATCGTGGGAGGACGGTTTCAAACATAATAGAACATGGCTGGAACTGCCTCTTTGGTAGCGCCAGTCCATACTGACGCGCCTATAGCCGCGGCAGTATAGGCTGACGCGCCCAAAGAGCATATATTTGATCAGTTATTTTGCCTCTATTTCCACTGTTGTGCACTCCTATCCCTATAAATACCTTCCTAGACACAAAAAAAAGCACGGAGAGCAGATTGGAGCATAGAGACTTGGGCTTTTGGTGATTTTGAGGAAGAGAGAGAGAGTCTTCATCTTTCATAAACGGTGTTTGGTGATTCCTAGAGATCTAAACTCAGACTTGATCTTTGGAAGAGTGAACATCTTACATCGATAAGATATTCTCTTTAAATTTGTACTTCGATAAATGAAGGAAGAATCTCTAAACCCCTTCACAATCTGTGAATCGGTGGTCCACGAGCCAAAGCACTTCCGGCACAGGCAAAGATCCCACAAAACAAAAGTCGATAAACGATTTTTTGTGTTATTTTTTCGAAAGTTGTAATTTTTTATTTTTCATTGTATTTCATTGTAAACGACCGAAGTTTAATGGAATCATCAATGGAACCGACTTTCGACGAAAATAGTATGTAAGAAAGGAGTCCCAAGAATTATATGTGCTTTAGGTAATTTATATTTTATCTCTAATTGATTTCCATTGGCACTACTTAGGAGTTTGAGTAGTTTTTTCAAAGAACTTTGAAGGAATTATTCCTTCGTTTATGCGGTTTAAATCTGCACCACTATCAACTAGAGCTATAAGATCTGATATATAAAATTGATCTTCAACTATTAAGTTGATTTTGATATACCACTTTTGAGAGGTAACTTTTTGTAATATTTGCAACAGAGCATTTGTTTCAGTAATTTCAATGTTTTCTTGATCGCTTTGTTCACTATTTTGAACAAGTTCATTTCCTTCATCAAATCTAGCGAGAATATATTTATTCTCTTATTTTAACTTTTTTACTTCTATTTTTAATTCTTGTATCTCTTAATTAAGAGATGATAAAGATATGTCTTTAGAAGTATGAGCAATATTTTGCCTTCTTTTTTGTATTTCAGAAAAATTTAAAAACATTATCTATTTTTGGATTTTTGTCTTTATTAGACAGAGTTTTTAATAATTCTTCTTTTAATTCGGACGATATATCTACCGATAGAACTTGAGATAAAAGTTCTTTATCTTTATTAGATTTTATCATATTAATAGAAAGTCCATTCATTTGAACTATAGATTTCCAATAATTTGTTTCATCATTGCAATTATTAATTGCACATTGATAATTTTTGTCTTCTTCAGATTCTAAAGTAGATGAATATAATTCATCCTCGGTATCACTATTAATTAAAATATTTGATAAAGTCCTTTTAAGACCTTCGTCTTCAACTGCATCTATTTTCTTTTTTATATTACAGCGATTGGCATAATGCCCGATACGACCACATTTATAACAATGGATTTCTTTTCTTTCTTGTTTAATTTTCTTTTTAGCCTTAGAACTTTTCTTTTTCTTTAAAGAATTTTTTCTTTTTCTTTTTAAAGAATTTTTTAGTTTTTCCTTTATTAGGAATAGTTTCTTTTTCAACCTTATAAGGTTGATCATAAGCAAATTGCTCACAGAATTCTCCTAATTCTTTTCGTTTTGTAAGTCTTTGAGACTTTAACTGATTCTTAAGCTTTAAGTCATTACATAAAACTAAGCCTTCTTTTATACAGGCGTTTGATAAATATCCATATGATAGGTTATCGTAAGGAATATATCCTCCGTATTCCGCTCTAATTTTATTTCGAACCTTTTCTACAAATAAAGTAGGTAAGCCATCGATAAATTTAGCTTTCCAATGTGAGCTATTAGCATCAGCTAGAGACATAACTCTACTTAAATAGGTGTCTTTATACCACCTAAAATGAGTTAAAGAAAGACATCTAAAATTTTGTAATAAGGTCCTTATTCTTTCACCTTCATCAAGGTAAGCACTAGTAAAATGGTGTGCTATTGCTAACATTAGCGTGTAAACAGCATCTTCTTGCTGAACTCTATTTTCTATCTTTGTTGCTCCTAAAATTTCATTTCGAGCATCAGCAGAAAGATAGTTATCCCACCATCCTTTAAGGATGCCAGTAAAACCACAAGTGATGAAAGAAGCTATCATTCTTTCATTGTTTCCATTTTGATTACAAATTGTACCATACATAAGCATTCTATGTATACTTGAATTTATTTGGGTATCCGATAACCCATCTATATTCCATTCGTAGATATTTCTACTATTATAATCTGCCTGTAGATAAGCCTCATTTTCTTCGAAAAGAACATCTGCTGGAGTGGGTCTTTTATAATAGTACCTTTCCAGTCTTTTTCTAGGATGACCTTTAATTTTATTAAGTTTTGTAAAGTTATTCTCTACAGCCATTATTTTTGTTGACGGTATATCGTCAGAACTGTCTGTATTAGACGATTCTTCTTCTATTTCAGAAGTAGATGGTAACACTGTATCAAGTGTATGAATTCTAGCATTAGTTAGTTTTTAGCTAGGCTTTCTATAATTTCAGGAGTGAGTTCAGTATATTTTTTAAATCCTGAAATATCAATTGGAGGTTTAATATTTGTTTTTTCTATCTTTCTTTGAGAAAGATTTGTTTTTTCTAAAAGTTTTAGTGAGGGTATAACCTTGGTTATTTTAGACACTAATTTGTCTAATACTTCTTCAACTCTTATAAGTTGTTCTCCTATGATTTTTAAATAAATATTAGTATAATTATTTTGTTTTATAATTTTACTTAGTTCTTTCATATGTTCTTCATTGAACTCATTAGGCTTTATAAAAGCCATAGCCTCTATAGTAGAGGGGTAAACATCTTTTAATTATAGCGGGTCTGTTGGTGGATTTATAGACCTGATAACCTTACCCGTCGATGTTTTCCACTGTTTTAAGTGGTCTTCTAAAACACTTATTTTATGACTTTGTTTTAAAACATATCTTTTTAAAAACCATGAAATAAAAAATATTATTTTTTTTCTTATACTCCAGCTCTATATAGTACTTGTTTACCAATTTTAATTGGTCTTTTTTCGAAATTTTTTAAAAAAAAAACCAACTTCAAAAATCTTTATTTTTTTCTCGGTAAAATTCTGTATTCAGAATTTCCCTCATAGGACTTCCTTTTTCAAAATTCATCATTTCATTCTAAAACTCATCTCCGTATTCGGAGGAGAAGCTTTATCTTTATATAAAGCATGTGAAATATTATTATGGGATATATTAATCCCTTGAACAGAACTGGTTCTATAAGATCCAGATCTAGAGAACGAATTTCTGACAGATGATGCCACATCAGATATTCTGATTGTTCTAGAAGGATTAAAAGTTATTTCAACCTCTCCGTCAGTTGTTTGCACAATTTGATCAACATCTTGATTTATTATTGACAGAGGTTGTATAGCATGGGGTATAACCCAATTTTTGGGGAAATTTATTTCATCCCATTTAATCTGTCTATTAACAGCAATATTTGAAGATAAAACATTCGTTTCAACCAGAACAGTTTTTCCTGGTTTCGAATGGATCTTAGCGTTAGAAGCTAAAGTATTTAAAACTTTATAATGGATTCGATATATTATTGCAATAGTTTCGGATCCAGGGATATATTATATCCATGAGTCTTTATATTAAGACTAATAGCCTATAAGATATTTGGATCTGTTAGAGAGAGACTTAGATTAAAATATACTGGTCCATTACATAGACTAGTTTTCATAATACCCATTAAAGATTGGGTCCAATTTAAACATCTCGAGTCTCTGAGACAGACTAACAGAGAGGCGTTTAAGCTTGATAAAGTCAAAGGACGAAACGCGATCTGTATAAGACCGACATATAAATATTTGTATTTTTCCATATAAGGATTAACGTCTGCAACTCCTAAGAGTTGGATAGTTTGTTCTTCCCTACCGACTGTAGCAGTCCTTTCTAGGGTTTTAATATTTATTGAAGACTTATAGTCTAAAAAGCCAATTTTGTATATGTCCCTATTAGGAACATCTGGTATTGTCCACTTATTAAGTGATTCTATATCAGTCTCATATTCTGTCAATTGGGCATTTTTAACCTTTTTCATTCTAGTATAACTAGAATTTCGAGCCGCAGTTTCTATTATGTCTGACATATTTTCTCTGTTTACAGATATATCTTTTGATTGTTTAACAAGTAAGGAGGTCGAAATTTTATTTTTCTTTTTATTCTCTCTAAAACAACTTAGCTAAAAACTTACATGTCTGTTAACGACTTACACTACCCTAACCAGCCATCTCGACAACAACGAGATTTACACAGCGCGACTTTTTTGACGTCCCATAAGTTTGCAAACTAAACTCTTAAAAAGAGAATGAAAAGAACATATAAAACTTCTACATTCTTACAAATTAAAACATTCAAAAGACAATCTGCAAAAGAGATTTAAGCAGACAGATAACAATAAAACATGGCTCTGATACCAATTCTAAAGAGCAAAATTTAAAGAGAAAAGAGAGAGAAAGAGAGCTTACAGCGTGCGACCGCCAATAGACAAGATAATATTTTTA
>BQKN01049010.1:0-41159 GCA_022839385.1 Asparagus kiusianus | reverse complement strand
ATGATATTATTACTTTTGATGAACTTGCTCTTGAGTTTGAAAAATTACACAATTGCTATATTGATGTAAAGAGTAAGTATGTTAATATGAAATCCACTCATGAAACACTAGCTACTAAGTTTAATTTTATTGCAAATAAAAATATAATTCTTAAAGAATGCAATGAAAATTTGAAAATTAAAAATGCTAGTTTGCTTCATGAAAAACGTGATGCTATGTTAGAAGTAGATAAGTTAAAATCTATGATGAGTAATCTTGTTTATTCTACTTTTAGTAGCAATGCTTGTATGCACAATGATGAGTTGAATCAAATGAGAAAACGAATATCTACCTTAGATTCAACACTAAACACTTGTATTGCTAATAATAAAAAGCTTATGGACTTATGTGCAAAATTCAATGTAAATTCTTCTAAGAAACCTATTCACTATGCACATATGTATGACAAAATTCACAAATGTTTTATTTGCGGTCTTAAAGGCCATTTAGCTCAATTTTGTCATAATGCATCAAAAATTGACAAACATATTCATGATTGTGCATCCCATCAAGCTTCTTCATCACATACACATGTACACACACATAGTGTAAATCATAAACATGCTCATGTGTATAAATGTGATTATTGTGGTCGTTTTGGTCATTTGGCTATTTTTTGTTTCGATTTGAAAAGAAATTCTCGTTTGCAAAATAATTATAAAGAAAAACCTATTTTTGCAAATGAACCACGTGCATTCCATTTCGGTCAACGTAAACCATTCAAACCTCTACATTGCACAAATTGCAATCGTATGGGTCACGTTTACAATTTTTGCTTTGATCGTATCGGTACACAAAATACGCCCAAACGGGCTCATAACCCTAGGGCCTTGGATTTAAATGATAGGGGTCATGTCCCAAGTTCTAGTGGTACCAAAATGATTTGGGTACCAAAATGATAAGTTTTCCGGCACCAACAATGATTGGGTGCCAAAACAAATTTGACTTTGTTTAATCTTGTTTTGTTTTCATGTTTGTGTTTGAAAATGTTTTAATTTTTTGTTTATAAATGAAAATTTGTCAAATTTTTCTTTAAAATTTTATCATGCAGATAATTTATTGTTAAAATATTTAATTCAAAGATTTTCATACAATAAAAATGAATATTACATTTTTTGTATTAAAAAATTAACTGTTTTAAACTTTCTGGAAAAATCCTTTAGCCATAAGTCGACTATAAGTCGACTTATAGTAAGTCAAATTGCAGTCGACTTATGGCATCTGTCTGGCTTTGGTTCGGTTCGGACCCATAGAAAAACTGACCCATCAGTAGATTTGATCTTGGCCATCCATTAGTGAGTTGATCTAATCACCACCATTATTGCCTTTCCTTTAGAGAGAACTGAAACGTCATCTCCCTAATTCCTTCGTTCCTCTTCCTCCTTCGCCATGCCGTTCTCCCTTCCCTCTCTTCCTTTGCTCCGTCTATTTGACTGCTCTCCTTCGCCATTTTGGGTCTCTTTCTTGTGTCTAGGTATATCTCCTGCTCCTCAACCCTAATTTAGTCCAATTTCACCTATTACTTTATCTAGGGTTTGAGTTTTGGGTTTGTTCTTAGACCTGTGTTCATATTTCAGTTCTGTTTTCATCCATTATGCCTAAAAACATCCACAAACGTCGTAGAAGTGGGAGGGATCAACCCTCATCATCACATGCTCCACAACCTCCCTCTTCTAACTTTGCATCCTATGAACATTATCTTAGAGATCATTCAGCTCTTACTAAATATCGTTCTATTTGTCAACTTAAGCCATTTCCCGGACGATATGTTAATTTTAAGGACTTTAATCATTTTAGACTTTAAGATATTTTCGATCAAGTTCACATGACTCAATTTCTTTCTAGTACCAATGACATCTCCTATTATCCTCATATGGTGCATCTCTTTTATGCGAACATGAGAATCAACAAATCCAACCCTCACAATCTCTTCATTTCCTCTATAGTTAAGGATCGTCAAATCACTTTTTGTGCTGACGATCTTTCTATCATTCTTGGTCTTTCTCATGGTGAAATCCTCTTAAAGGATGTTATTTACGATGATCCTGCTATAGAAGCACTCTTGACCAAACCAGGCTTTCATCTACCCTTAGAATCTTCTAATGCCTCCTTCTTGGCCAAAATCATCGGTCATATCGTTTGCTACAACATTTTCCCCAAAACTGGAACCTATAGTCACTACTCCCAAGAGTTTACTAGAGCTATCTATGCTATTGTAAGGAATGTAGATGTTAAATGGGGAAATGTTATTTTCGATGTCATGACCACTGAACCTAGCACATTCATTCCTTTCGGGGCTATACTCTCTCGTGTCTTCACCCACTTTGATATTGAGTTATCCAATGAAGTTAAGGTCAAAGTCCGTCCTCTATTCGACGTTTCTGCTCATCGGATGAAAATTCCTACCACCCGTCATTCTTTAGAGGCCGAGCTTGCTCGCCTTCATGTGTCTTCCAATCTTGAGCCTATTGTTGATCCTGTCCATTCTGAGTCTGAAGATGATGATTTTCCCTCTACCCTACCTAGCTATATCCAGAACCTCTACACCCGTACTACTGAGTATCATGATGCTGATCAGGGGAGATTCCAGATAATAGAAGACACTCAGGTGGATCTTAGGATGAGGTTTGAAGAGATTGAGCGCACTCAGGATGACATTAGGAGCTCTCAGGAGTCCATTAGGAGAGATCTCGGTGCGATTAGGACTCATCAGGAGATGCATCTGTCCCACATTGAGAAGAGACTTGACGACATTGTTAGGATGATGCAGCACCCATCACCTCCCCCGGGTCCAGGACCATCCGAGCCATGATCTTTATATTCTATATTAGCTTTTTGTCAAAAACTTTGAACTTAGTTGTAATGAACTATCTCTTTTGTTGAATTATGTAGGTTTGGATGTTCTTTTTGTTTTGTGTTAAACGATATGAATCGTTGTAAACACTTATGTTTGTTTGGTTTTCTATCTACATGTGCTTTGATATATCATCTCTTATTTTTTGGTGGCTAGAGTATGGTGTGTGCTTATCTTATATTCATATTTTCATGTGGCACTTATACAGGGGGAGGCTTTCCAATTTTTTTTTATATACTTACCTATGCTTTATGATAGGGGGAGCTTTCGCTCTCTTACTCTTTTGTTTCCCCATTTTTGATGTTGCCAAAGGGGGAGAAACAAGTGGTTTGTGAGTATCTTTTAAGAGTATTGTGCTTTGTTGTATATCTTATATACTTTATATACTCTTTGTGTAGATTGTTTGTCATCATCAAAAAGGGGGAGATTGTTAGGTCTCATATTATGAGCCTACATCTTCTAATCTTGTTTTGATGATTACAAATAATTCTTAATATTGTTTGTCTAGTGTTTATGTTTCTTATTAGGTATTTTAGACAAACAATGAGTTAGAGGATGGATGGAATCGAGCATTCACGATCATATCCAATGGAGGTTGGCGGAATAGTGGAGTGAAGCAATGTACAATTCAAGTTAAAGATCAAGTTCAAGCTTCATCCGCATGTGTACCAAGTTGAGCATATTGAAGATCTCATAGCTTGGGTAAATTAGTTTAGGGTTTATATAATGTGTGTTAATTCTATAAAGCTCAAATATACACACACATATATATTTGTGATTTTCGTAACTATAAGTGTTTTTATGCAAAATAAGTTTTGGACTATAGTTACATCATAAACAACTTTTATTATGTCCATATAAATATTCCATAAGTTTTCAAAACTTGTTTTGAGTCAAAAATAAAAATCACATGTTTTACATATATACGTTTTTTAGTGCTTTTGCAGATTACAGTGTTTTTCACAAATTATAAATGCAAATTGAAAAATTCTTTTTCCAACATGTTTGTATGTATGATTATAAACTTTTCCCAAGATTTTATATTTTTTTGGAAATTGTTTACTATTTTTAAATAGCCTTCAAAAGTCAGATTTTGGATATGCACAGTGTCTGTGCATGTTCATAAGTCGACTTATCAAGTCTGATAAGTCGACTTATGAACTAGCTTGGAATATGCATTTTTTTCTGTTAAGTCGACTTGTTCTTAAAAGTAAGTTGACTTGTACCAAGTCGACTATAAGTCGACTTATAAACTCTCTTTCTGCATCTGATTTTCTTTCTGTCAAGTCGACTTGTGTAACCTGATAAGTCGACTTATATATAGCCGTTGGCACAGTAACGGTTAGTTTGCAGCTTTGTTTATTTTAATGTTTTTAAGGGTTTTAGTTGGATTTTTGGGCTGGTTTCTTCAAGCCTATAAATACCCATGTGCATTAACTATTTCCCATCAACTAAGAGGTTTTCAACAAGAGTTTTCAAGTGTTTAAAAGTTTGCTTATTCTCAAGTTTAGGTTTGGTGTTTGTTTACAAAGGAGGAAGCTTACGTTGCTAATTGAGGGATTCACCCTCAATCTTCTTCATCCTCTCTTTGTGTTCATAGAGAAGTTTTCCTAACTTTATTCTCTAGCAAATTTGTTTTTGATTTTCATATCATCATTCATTGCTAGTTTGTTAATTGAGTTAGAAATTGTTTATACTCATATTATCACACACACCCTATTTAAGCTTGTAGCATTTCATACATCATATATTGGGTTGTGGGGTGTGATTTAGTGAGTGTGAGCTTCATTGTGTTCTCACTTGTTATTTGAGAACAAATCATTGTATTTAACTTTTATTGGTGAGAATCACTTGTAATACACTTGTATACCAAGAAAAGTGTGAGGCGAGAGACGGGGTCAAATCCAATAGGAGTGGCGTCGGTTGACGAACCTAGGGAGAGGTTGTAATCGAGCACTTGAGGAGGAGGACACGGGCTAAGTTCCTACACTTAGTGTGTAAAGTGTGATTGCATAGTGTTTGTGTAGTGTGAGAGTTTTCAGTGATCTTGTAAACCGAGCGTGTAGAAGTTTCGGCTTCCAAACCGGATTGTGATAGTGGATATCTCCTCGAGGTGAGGAGCGGGGACGTAGGTCGTGGTGACCGAACCTCGTAAACATATCGTGTGTTTGTGTTTTGTTTGTATCATATTTTATTTGTGCACATTCTTATTGTTCTTACCCATATCATAGTTCTTCTTGCAAGAACAAATTGATCAACATAATTTTAATTAGTTTTTAATTGGGATTAGATTAGTATAAGACCCTAATCACCCCCCCTCTAGGGTCTAACAATATGGGCACCACAACTGATGCTTCCAAGGTAATCCTCCTCCTCATTTCTCTTAGTCTTTCATGCACTCGATCAATTTATTTTTCTGAGAAGTATCAAATTTCAAATGCCCATGTGCCAGTTGGGTCAGAGGACTGGAGGGATGGATCACCTCAAATGAGGATAGATATTATTTGTATATGTATCAAAGTGCGTGTAATAGCATACATCACAACATATAGAGAAAATGCAATATATGATTTAGCCATGTCTCGATTTTAAAATTTGGGGACCAATGTCATATTTACTGGAGGAATTCGACCAAAAATTTCTTAGTGTTAGTAACTCTATAGTGTAGTAGTAATATACATTGATAAACTTGAAGAAAAAAGTGCTCCAAGGGTTTTCTCTGGGACTGCTGAAATCCTCTAATTAGGTTAGGAAATAAATCTTGTGTCATTTAGATCCTAAATCCTTTCAGGGGGAACCTTCGAATAGGTTATCTTTCTAGGATTTACTGGAAGCCATTTATAAGCCCTGCCAGTTCCTTCTCACAGATCTCGTAAGTCATTGTTTTTGGAAATTATGATTAAATCTGGAATTAAACAGTAAAGGATGACATGCTGTTATTTTAAACTTTTTTCAATTAACTGCTTTGCGTTTGTGAAACGCTGTGCTTAAATCAATATTTGGCCTACTCCGGTGCAAGGATCCCAAGGCCAAACTGCTTCCAGGAACAACAGTACAGTACTCTGGTGTGCACCAACCCAGTACTGTCAAGATCTCCTCGATCTGTAAGACATTTCGGTTAAGGTAAAAGATCTCCTCGATATCAGAACCTTTCGGTTCAAAACCTTTCGGTTTTAGGGTTCCTGCGGGCATAGTTTCTGCAGCAACAGCACAACAACAATGTCAAACTGACGTTCGTATTCCAAGCTTGCGTGGGTATTCCGACGTTCGTATTCTATACTGACGTTCGTATTCCACGCTCGCGAGAGAGTTTTTAGCAGCCACCAAGAGCTGCCCAAGGACGCTATTTATAGGCCTCTAAGGCCAGCTCCAGAGTCACTAGCAATTAATGTGACCGTTATAATTCTTAATGACAATTAAGATTGTAACATCAATGATTAATTTGCTTTAATTTCTATTGTAACTGCTGCATGCATTAACTCTAGAATACAAGACAATCAATGGATGCGTTGCTACGTAACATGAGGGTCACGTCTCAGCAAATCAGACGAACCTCGTTTGACAAACGAACATCGTCAAACAGACGAACCTCGTATGACAGATGAATCTCGTCGAACGAGCGAACATAGTCAAACAGGCGAATCTCGTATGACATACGAACCTCGTCGATCGAGCGAACCTCGTCAAAAAGGCAAACCTCGTATGACAGACGAACCTCTTCAAACAAGCGAACCTCGTCGAACGAACGACCATCGTCAAATAGGCGAACCTCGTATGACAGATGAACCTCGTCGAACGAGCGAACATTGTCAAACTACGAGAACGCTAGGGTCACCCTCGTTCGAATACGTAGCTCGTCCGCATGCTACAGAGCAGCATGCGGGGCAACCTTCGTAGCACCAAATAGCGCCACCTCGCCCTGATGCCTCCGTGCAAAGTGCAAAGTGCGCCTAACAAAGTGCCACTTAGCGCTTCAGCCCGATTAGCCCCGATCACCTGCCCATTAGCTCACGGCCTACGGCCCACAACCCACGACCCACGACCCACTAGAACTTATGAGGGATTAATACAAATAAAACACTTCTCGGCTTGTCGTTAGCAAGCCTCGAACAAGGGACCTTTTGAAACACCAAAACATAAACTTTCCACTAGGCTACTAAGTATTTATGAAAAGTACTTGTACTTAATATATATATATAGTTTGAAAACTCATTTTGGAAAGCAGTTTTGATCAAAAAATCCAACAATTGTTTAGTTATGCATGTGAAAAGAATTGTCCATTATAACTTGCAGCAATTTATTGTTTTGATTTGCAATTCTTTGTGAGTAATGAGGATACCATTTTATTGCAGGATGCTACTGGTATTGCATTCATCGACAAGAAAGTCACTGTCGTGTTTGTTTCAGGTGAGAACTTTTGTGAAGGCCTAACCTTTTCCTAATCTACTTTCAACTATTTTTATTTTGAGTTTTTCTTTATTAACTTGTTCTCTTTGCATCGGAGATTAGCTGTAGTTTCAGAATGAGGTATAGTTACCTAAATGAAAATGATATGCATTTATGTTGTTTGATCTATTGAAGAAACCATTTTGTTGCCTTCTCTTTGAGCAGTAATGATTATGGAATGGTGATCCGTGAGGTTGTTCCTGTGGATTTTTCTTCTTTATTTAAATTGGGGTTCCTGTGGTTTTAACAGCCCTTCAGATTTTAGGATTTTTTATTATTTGGATACAGGTCAGAATGGTTTTTTCATTTACACTCAGAACATGGTTACACTCATGCTTGTTGTTTTAGCAAATACTTTCCATGATTTATCATCAGTTTTTTGCTGGACATATATTTACGTATTCAATGATATATCATCAATTTTATTTAATATATTATCACACTTCACATAATTCTAAAATATAATCAATTGGACCTTTAGACTGGAGACACTGGAGACGTTGGAGGGAGCAGCACTCGTTTTCGTACGCGGGATAGAGACGCTACCGACGACGATGAGATGTGAGGGGGTTTTTTTTAATGTAATGAATAATTTTTTTTTGTAATAGTATTTTACTTTTATTTATGCCGTGTATTCTATGTTATTCATCTCGTGTTATGGATGGACTTGATATTGTTAGTGTATATGTTGTAAATATTTAGATAATATAATTTTTTACTGAAATGGATATTGGCATAGATTGTTGAATGTGTATATTGGACTGGATTGTTGGATGTGTATTTTGGATTGGATTGTTAGATGTATGTATTAGATATGAGTATTGATTATATTGGATTGGATGTGTATATTAAATATACAGGAACCATGTATTTATGTGTATATCGTGAATGCAATGTAATGTACAGTGAATCACATTTTAAAAAGGTTTTTTTTTGCGGGAAAAGGAGCAACCTAGATGGAAATTCCATCTATGGTGCTACAATAACCGTCTAGATTTCTACAGTAGCAACCTAGACGGAACTGTAGCAACCTAGACTCAAATTCCATCTAGGTTGTATTTCGTTTAGTTTGGTCAACCTAGACGGAATTCCATCTAACTTGACTCAAACTAGACGGAATTATCCTAGACAGATCAATTTAGACGGATTACCGTCTAGGTTGATCAACCTAGACGGGATTCCACGCAACCTAGACGGAATTTTCCATCTAGGTTACGTGTTTTTCTACTAGTGAAAAGTGTATTAGAAAAGTGCATATTATTTTCACACATTAAGGATGAAATAAATTAATTATTTAAAGGTATATAGTCAAGAGAATGAGTATCTAATCTAATCTCCAATATTGTTATGAAATGGGAGTGAAAGATGTAATTGTATATGATTTAAGTATTGATAATTTTAATTAAAAGCTAGAAGAAGTCCAAACTATGATGAAGCTAGTGTGGCATAAAATAGATGAACTTCGTAAGCAAGAAAGCATTGTGAATGAGTATGGTATTAGGATCAATTTTTGTGTGAACCTAAATCTTTTGAGCTATCCAGTATGGCCGATAGCTGAATCCTTGGATGTTTCTCTTTAAATTATATATACGTTTCTTACAAAATTTCTGAAATTTTCATTCAATTTTCTTTTACAGAATGAAAATAGAAGAGATGGCTCTCAAAATGAAGCTATCAATACAGAACAAGGAGAAACAAAAACATAAAAAAACAAAAACAGGCTAAGGAAGTTGAGAGCACAAAGGAAGCATCAAAGAATTCTACTACTGATTCTTCTTCATCAATGGAAGTCATGAGCACAAAGGATGTTGGAAATTGAGGTTAAATCTGGAATTAAACAGTGAAGGATGATGTGCTGTTATTTTAAATTTTTTAATTAACTGCTGTGCGTTTGTGAAACACTGTGCTTAAAACAATATTTGGCCTACTCCGGTGTAAGGATCCCAAGGCCAAACTACTTCCAAGAACAACAGTAGAGTATTCTGGTGTGCACCAACCCAGTACTGTCAAGATCTCCTCGATCTATAAGACCTTTCGGTCAAGGCAATAGATCTCCTCGATCTCAGAATCTTTCGGTTCAAAACCTTTTAGTTTCAGGGTTCCCGCGGGCACAGTTTCTGCAGCAGCAGCACAACAACAGTAACAACAACGTCGATTCGACGTTCATTTTCCAAGCTCGTGTGTGTATACTAACGTTCGTATTCTATACTGACGTTCGTATTCCACACTCGCGAGAAACTTTCTAGCCTCAACCAAGAGCTGCCCAAGGGCGCTATTTATAGGCCTCTAAGGCCAGCTCAAGAGTCATTAGCAATTAATGTGACTGTTACAAATCTCAATGGCAATTAAGATTGTAACATCAATGCATTAAATTGCTCTTAATGCTGTTTTAACTGCTGCATGCAGTAACTGCTGAATACGAGGCAAACAATGGACGCGTTACTACGAAACGCGAGGGTCACGACTCAGCAGATCAGACGAACCTCGTTTGACAAATGAACGTCGTCAAACAGGCGAACCTCGTATGACAGACAAACCTCGTCGAACGAGCGAACCTCATCAAACAGGCGAACCTCGTATGACAGACGAATCTCGTCAAACAAGCGAACCTCGTATGACAAACGAACCTCGTCAAACAGGTGAATCTTGTATGACAGATGAACCTCGTCGAACGAGTGAACCTTGTCAAACTATGAGAACGCTAGGGTCACCCTCGTGCGAATACGTAGCTCGTTCGTATACTACGAAGCAGCCTGTGAGGCAACCTTCGTGGCGCCAAATAGCGCTACCTCGCCCCGATGCCTCCGTGCAAAGTGCGCCTAACAAAGCACCACTTAGCCCCTCAGCTCGATTAGCCCTGATCCCCGACCCATTGGCCTACAACCCACGATCCACGACCTACGGCCCATGACCCACGACCTACGACCCACTAGAACTTATGATGGATTAATTCAAATAAAATACTTCTCGGCTTACCGTTGGCAAGCCTTGAACAAGGGACCTTTTGAAATACCAAAACATAAACTTTCCACTAGGATACTAAGCATTTATAAAAAGTACTTGTAGTTAATATATATAAAGTTTGAAAACTTATTTTTTGGAAAGCGATTTTGACCAAAAAATCCAACAATCCCCCACAAGTTTTTAAACTAGTATCATGTTATGGTACCTTCGTTTCAATCGTTGTTCATAAGGTAGATGTCACAAGGACTTGAATCCCCCTTAGGCCAACTGAATAGAAGATAGATGCATGGTGTCGCAGAGACTTGAACCAGCATATGTCTAAAATCCAGCGATCACATAAGATCAAACTTATCTGTGATAGTTTTCACTTTGAACCACACTTGCCTTTGCCTTTGCACATTTATGGCCCTGTGCTTATCCTAGTTTCTGCTAGGGCTCTAGGTATCTTTTCATAAGATATCATAGGAGACGGCCAAATCTCCATCCAGGCATAGGTGAGTTCTTTAGGCATGTTCCTATCAAACATCCCGCATCCGAAATGCTTTGAACTCATTAAGGCTTAAGAGACATCCTCTCTCATAATAGGATTCTAGGTGAGTCATTTAGGTGTGTTTCCTATCTAACACCCCGTAGTCGAAATGCTTTGGACCCATTAAGGCTTAACAGCCAACCCATTTACATGATAGGATTATGGTGAGTCCTTTAGGCATGTTACCTACCCAATATCCAGCATCTGAAATACTTTGGACCCATTAAGGCTTAACAACCAACCTCTTTACATGATAGGATTTCCTTGTAAATCTTACTTGACTTTTGAACCAATCATCTTGTCATTAGTAGCGTAAGATTTAAACTAATAACTTGACGAAATGATAAGTGTTTGTAAGACTCACCAAACTTTACAAATCTTACTTGACTTTTGAACCAGTTATCTTTATTATTAGTAGCGTAAGCTTTGAACTAATAATTGGATGAACATGGTAAGTATTTGTAAGACTCACAAAACTTTGAGACCTATTGCAGCGGACGTCCTTTCGACTATGTCCTTTTTCAGACCTTTAGTTAAAAGATCAGCCACATTCTCTGAAGACCGAACATCAATCACCGATATGACTCCTTAGCAAATGAGTTCTCTCAAATAGCCATGCTTCAGACGAATGGTCCACTTCTTTCCATTGAACAACGAGTTCGCTGTCACAATACCCGTTGCCTGATTATCACAATAGATTATAATTACCTTGTAATTCTGTCAATGGAAGGTCTCAGAGAATACAATTGAGCCACTCAGCTTCATCTCCTACAACACAGAGGGTGAAGAATCAGATTCCATCGATGACTGTACAATCATAGTTTGCTTCTTAGACTTCTACAAGATGGCAGCTCCGTCCATGGTGAAGACAAAACCTCCAGTAAATCTGCACTCATCTGGTTCTGAGCACCAACTCCCATCTGAATAGCCTTCGATTACAGTCGGATATCCAGTGTAGAATAGGCCCAGACCTGTAGTTCCTTTCAAGTATCTTATCAATCTCTGGACAGCATCCTAGTGAAGCTTTCCAAGATTACTTGTGAACCTACTAAGTATTCCTACAGCAAATGCTATATCTAGCCTTGTGCAACTCATCGCGTACATAAGACTTCAAATTATCTTTGAGTACCTTAGCTGCTTTACTGGTCTTCCAGTGTTCGATCAAAGCTTTTTGTTGTAATCATACAGCACTAACAGTTCTGACAGGTCGTAGTAGCCATACTTCCTTAGCATGCTCTCGATATAATGAGATTAGGACAATCCAATACCCTCTTCAGAGTATATAATTTTGATTCCGAGAATCATGTCCGCAGTTCCAAGGTCCTTCATGCTGAACTGAGCTGATAGAAATTTCTTGGTAGATGTTACTATCTCAAAATTACTCCCGACGATGAGCATATCATCCATATAAAGGCAGATAACCACCACATTCCCTTCAGCGATCTTGATGTATAGGCACTTATCAGACTCACTAACTTGATACCTATTGTTGCGAACAACCTCATCGAACTTCTCATGGCAGAGTTTCGGTGCCTGCTTAAGTCCATATAGAGAATTAATAAGTTTACAAACTTTACCAGCTGGAGCATCAAGTCCTTCTAGTTTCTCCATGTAGATCTCTTCTGTGAGGTTTCCATTGAGAAAGACAGTCTTCACATCCATCTGATATATGATGAACCTTTTTATCGCCGTCCATGCGATAAGCACTCTGATGGTAGTAATCCTACAAATTGGTGCATAGATGTCAAAGAAGTCTATTCCTTCTCTCTGAGAGAATCCTTTTGCCACCAGTCTTGCTTTGTACTTCTCAATAGTACCATCAGGACGAAACTTTTTTTTGAAGATCCACTTGCAACTGATAGGCCTAGCACCTTCAGGTACATCCACCAGCTCCCACATGTGATTTTGGATCAATGAATCCATCTCATCATCTATAGATTCTTTCCACAGAAGAACGTCTGTTGACTGCATTGCTTCTTGGAAAGTATGTGGGTCTCCTTCCACATTATAGGTGATGAAGTCATCTCCAAAATCTTTCTGTCTTCTGACACGTTAGGAAGATGGTTCAGTAACTCCTTTATCACTGACACTTTTAGTTTCCTTACGAAACTGGCTCCTCTGGTGCGTCTGACGTACTAACATTCTCTGCTATATCTTTGAGCAATAATCCTTTATCTTTGATAAACTTATCCTCAAAGAATTCTGCATCCCGAGCTTCAATGATAGAGTTGGTTCTAAGGTCAAGGAACCTGCAAGCATCACTATCTTCAGCAAAGCCAAGAAACACACATCTGTTTGTCTTTGGTCCGAGCTTAGGCCTTCTGATATCTAAAACTCGAACATATGAGAGACACCCCCACACTTTGATAGTATCCAAAGAATTTGATATCCCAACCATAATTGATGAGGAGTACTATCATTTTTGGAATAGGGTACTCTGTTCAGAATCTAGTTTGCCATCAGCAAAGCCTCTCCCCAATAGCATGTAGGTAGACCGGATGTAATTAGTATTGAATTCACCATCTAGGTCAATGTGTGATTCTTCCTTTATACAATTCCATTAGATTACGAAGAATACAGAGCAGTGGTTTTAGCAATAATTTCGTGCTCCTTGAAATATAGCTCCGACTCCTTAGATCGGTACTCTCCTCCTCTGTCACTCCTGAGTCTTTTCACCCGAAGTCCAAACTATTTCTCCACTCGAGTCCGAAACTCGACGAACTTGCTGAAGGCTTCATCTTTAGATTTCAGCAGGTAGACGTAGCAGAAGCGAGAGTGGTCATCAATGAAGGTGATGACGTACTTCATGCCGCCTCGAGTGACAAAGCTTTTGAAATCACAAGTATATGAGTGAATCAGATCCAATAGGTTGGTGCTCCTTGTGACACTTGAAAATGGCTTCCTTGTCAGCTTTGCTTGCGCACATACTTCACATTTGTCAGGTTTGTTACCCCCACATTTTGGAAGCAATCCTAACTTCTCCATGCTAGACAGCTTTCTATAATTTACATGTCCTAGCCTATTGTGCCATAATACAGAGGAGTAAGCAAAAGATGATACTTTATTTATAACTGAGTTGGGTACAATAGTACTGATCTTATAAATGCCATCAGTACGATATGGATTGCCAAAATATATTTTCTTAAAAGATAACACAGCCTTTCCTCCTTGAAAATCCAACCTCATACCGACGTCAAACAGTGGGCTTTCAGAGACTATGTTTTTGGTAATTGAAGGAACATGTTTCATATTCTTCAATGTGAGAGTCTTTCCTGAAGAAAGAGTCAGCACCACAGTCCCAGTTTCAAGAATAGAAACCACAGAACGATCAGCTATTGATACGTTCTCTTTGGCAGCAGCATATGAAGAGAACAAATCTCTGTTGGAGCAGACATGACAGGTAGCACCTGTATCTAACCACCAACCAGAGATTTCGCTGGGAGTTATCACCTGAAAGAGCATAGCCATATAATTATCAAGTTGATTAACATTGTGTACTGTTCCCTTCTTTGGTGCTTTGCAGTCTTTGGCAAAATGTCCTTGCTTCCCACAATTAAAGCATTTGCCGCTCTTCTTAAAATCTTTCTTTTGAACATTCAGGTTCTTTGGATTATGATTCTTCTTTTTGTTAAAAGACTTCTTTTTCTTAGAAAATTTCTCAGAATTAATAGACACCATGTTAGCAGACGCCTTCTGCTTAGCTAAGAGCTCATTCTTTGTGCGAGTCCGGATCTCGTCCTCGATACGAATGAACCTCTTCAAATCAGATAAAGTCACCCGTCTTTTTCTTCTTTGAATGTCCGTGAAAAACGATATCCAAGATTGAGGAAGTTTGTTGATAATTGCACCAGAAATGAATGTTTGACAAAGACTGATCTTTCCATCCTTCAGCTTCATAACAAGCTTTTCGAGTTCTTTAACTTAAGGCAAAACCTCAGTGTCATCTTCAAACTTGAAGTCTGAAAATTTATCAATGAGGTGAGACTTGGAAAGCTTCTCCTCATCCTTGTATTGCTCCTCCAGAGCATTCCAGATTTTCTTTGCAGAGGGCTTATTGGTGTAAGCATCTGTTAGATGATCAGCCAGGCAGTTAAGGAGATAACTCCTACAGAAATAATCATCTTTATCCCAAGAGGCTTCAGACTCTGAGTCTTCTTCAAAGTCAGGTTTCTCCTCAGAAACCACATAGTAGATTTTTAGGAGTTGCATCTCAAAAATCACTTTTCGACGCCATGCGTTGAAATTAGATCCATCAAAGTTTTCTAACATAGACAATCCACTCCAAGAGTCTTCGCAGGATCCATTAGTAGATATGAAATATTGCTTTAACATTGTTAGAAATTAAGGTTAAATCTGGAACTAAACAGTGAAGGATGATGTGCTGTTATTTTAAATTTTTTAATTAACTGCTGTGCGTTTGTAAAATGCTGTGCTTAAAGTAATATTTGACCTACTCCGGTGCAAGGATCATAATGCCAAACTACTTTCAGGAACATCAGTACAGTACTCTGGTCTGCACCAACCCAGTACTGTCAAGATCTCCTCGATCTATAAGACATTTCGATCAAGACAAAAGATCTCCTCGATCTCAGAACCTTTCGGTTTTAGGGTTCCTGTGGGCACGGTTTCTGCAGCAGCAGCACAACAACAGCAACAACAACGTCGATTCGACGTTCGTTTTCCAAGCTCGTGTGTGTATACTGACGTTCGTATTCTATACTGACGTTCGTATTCCACGCTCGCGAGAAACTTTCCAGCCTCAACCAAGAGCTGCCCAAGGGCGCTATTTATAGGCCTCTAAGGCCAGCTCAAGAGTCATTAGCAATTAATGTGACTGTTACAAATCTCAATAGCAATTAAGATTGTAACATCAATACATTAAATTGCTCTTAATGCTGTTTTAATTGCTGCATGCAGTAACTGCTGAATACGAGGCAAACAATGGACGCGTTGCTATGAAACGCGAGGGTCACGACTCAGCAGATCAGACGAACCTCGTTTGACAAACGAACGTTGTCAAACAGGCGAACCTCGTATGACAGACAAACATCGTCGAACGAGCGAACCTCGTCAAACAGGCGAACCTCGTATGACAGACGAACCTCGTCAAACAAGCGAACCTCGTCAAACAGGTGAACCTCGTATGACAGACGAACCTCGTCGAACGAGCGAACCTTGTCAAACTACGAGAACGCTAGGGTCACCATCGTGTGAATACGTAGCTCGTTCGCATGCTACAAAGCAGCCTTCGTGGCGCCAAACAGCGCCACCTCGTCCCGATACCTCCGTGCGAAGTACAAAGTACGCCTAACAAAGCGTCACTTAGCGTCTCAGCCCGATTAGCCCCGATCCCCGGCCCATTGGCCCACGAGAACTTATGAGGGATTAATTCAAATAAAACACTTCTCGGCTTGTCGTTGGCAAGCCTCGAACAAGGGACCTTTTGAAATACCAAAACATAAACTTTCCACTAGGCTACTAAGCATTTATAAAAAGTACTTGTAGTTAATATATATATAGTTTGAAAACTCATTTTTTGGAAAGCAGTTTTGACCAAAAAAATCCAACAAAAGAGGCATCAAAGGATTCTACTACAAAGAGTGACGTACAGAAAGTAGTAGTAATTGAGGAGATAAATGCTAAATCTGATGCTTCTCCTATAACAGAGAAGAAGGATGATGATGCAACAAAGACTGCTTAAAATGGTCGTGCTTAATTCTTGTTAGTTAATTAGTTTACATTCAATTGAGTGATTAATAATTTTGTTCTAGTGCATTTGCGTAGAAGCAGACAGCTCCTTGTAAATTTATATATTATTATCACTTCTTTGTCCTTTTGTATTATCATCTCTGTAAATCAAAGCTTTACTATCAATAAAGTTTAGGCCGAGTCCTTATTTCAGAAAAAGACTAATACTTTATTCGGGTGTTGATTAAGGTAGGGATTTCGTTGAAGCCAATTTATCAGGCAATATTAGCCATTGTAATGCGAACTTTTAACTCATATATTTACAACTGAATTTAATGTATTATTACGTATCGACTATCATAAGCAAGTTATGATTGCTGACAAAAAGAGATGAAATTAGCATAAAAACTGAAATAAAAGTTAGAAAACCAGGCCTGAACGGGTGCAGTCGTGATTCACTGTCCTAGAAGATAAAGGACCCGCCTATTGCCCTGGCGTAGTCGCGATAAAAGCCTCGGAAACGGCCAGCTTTTATACTCGGGTGCGAGTAGCAGAGCTTCTGCTCAGATGAAGATGGTTGCCCGAAAAAATAAGTAAATAGTAGCAGAAAAATTAGAGAGGATGAAGGCAGCTCTCGGGATTTTGAGGGAAAGAGAGGATTGGAGGATTCTTCTTGTTTTTCTGTGTTTTCTCTGAATGAGCTTCAGCTCCTTATATAGCCCCTTCAGCTCGTAACCGTTGCTGATAGACCACGCACGTTATGCTGAGATCCTACGTCCGTTATACGTTTCCATAACTCTCGCAACCGTTACAAACTTGTGTAAAACGTGCAAAAAATAAAACCGGAGAGGAAAAAACCACGTGCTTGTGCGGTGCGGCGCGTGCGTCGCGTTGTGGCGAGGCGTGCGCGCATGGAGCAACAGCCCGAACAATACAAGGCCCAAAACACTAAATCAAAGCCCATAGAGATGTGAACCATTATAAACTTCTTGAACTTCTTCTCATTTTCCGATGTGGGATTATTCACAAAGGCAAAATTGCCTTTTCATGAACCAAAAGTCCAACAATGAAATGATCCTAACCTTTTCTAATTATGTGTCATGTGTCTGTTCTAATTATTTGTTCAAATTTAATGATCCTCACTCTAACTTTGAAATTGGATCCTTAATGAAAATTGTGATGAGATCTGTTCCAACTGCTATTGTGCAATGCAAACTTCACTCAGTCGCCTGCTATTGTGTAATGCAAACTTTGATAGATGTGTCCGCATGACCTCCTTTAGTCGATCGGTCATTACGATCTGCTACCAGCCAAAAAATCTTAGACTTTCCAGATTTCACAATGTCCTTCTTAAATTGTTCTGACAATTATATTGGAATTATCATTTGTAGGTAGTTCATCTGATATTTGAATTCACTCTAGAGATAAACTTCGCCGAGTCCAGAAGGATTTGGAGGTTGTTTGTATTTTAAAGTTTCTGGTTCAGCAGCGTTTACAAAAGATAAATACAAAGTGTTTGCAGAAGCAGAAACATATGTCTGCTTTCATTCAGTATATCGTGATATAGCAGCGGTATATATATACTCCAGAACTGTGAAGGTCGTGAGCAAAGTACCACAGAGTTGTATTCGAAATAAGCATAGCATGCGACGGTATGTGATAAATTGAAAGGCTGTAATAATCAGCATTGATGCTAAGATAAAAACAGTACAAAATTCAGAAGATGCCCATTTCCTCCTAAATTGAGGCCCATGAGCAACTGAGTGAGGCACCACAATAAAATGGGTGGCAAACGGGTCGGGTCGGGTCATAGTTGACCCAACCTGTATAAGTGTGACCCGACCCGACCCGTTTAATAAATGAGTCAATACAATCTGACCTGTTTATTAAACGGGTTACCTGACCCGACCCATATAACCTGAATGACCCGTTTAATAACTTATTGTTTTTTTTCCTATTGCTTGAATAATCAAATCTATACACGTGAATGACCGATTCAAATTGATATTACTGAAAAAAGGTTCAGATGAAAAAAATTCATCTACGCAACATTTAAAATAGTAAAGCTCTCCAAACAAAGTGCATGTTTAAATTAATGGGATGTATTCACATAACAGAAAAAGCCAAAGGAAATTCCCAAGCACATGGCAGTCACACAATTCTTGCTAACACATTAAATAAGCAACAAACATTTACTTTCCAACAAACTCTTGCTAACACATTAAATAAGCAACAAGCATTTATTTTCCAACAAAACTTGTTTGGCTAAATATAGCAGAGGGGGAAAGCAAATTTAATAAGTATTCCACATATTTCTTGTGTACGTGCTAACACATAACCCATGTGTCAACAGTTGTGAACAAGAGGAATAATCTTGTGTGCTACTAGTTCTAGGGACAAAGGAACAGTCTCTTTCAAATATTGAGCCAGTCCTAACTCCAGACACAGACCAAACACCAAAAGAATTTAAGTCAGACCAAATACCAAAAGAATTGAAATACGATACGTAAGAATAATGCACTGTTTGGTTGCTCTCCTCGTGTTGGCTAACCTTATCTCTTCTGCTTTAAGAGGGGACCCTTAACTCTACAATCTAAAAAACATAATTTACATTACCATGTGGAAGTTGCAAGAAATTATACACAGACAAGATATAAATACATGCAAAAACAATAAAAACTAAGATATATATTAATTACTTGAGAAAGAAATTACCCTCAATATATCCATACAATCTTGATCAAATGTGTCATCATACACACGAGAAGTTCCCTCCTTGCTTGATCAAATGTGTTGGACCTTAATCATAAAGTCCACGTGTTGGACATTTACCCATTACAGTCCATGTGCTGGGCTTTTACCTGTTACAGCCCATGTGTTGGGCTTTTACCTGTTACAGTCCATGTGTTGGGCATTTATCATATGGAGTTCATACGTTGGACATTTATCTGAGTTGTTTTTATTTAACATATAGTAGTTGAAGTCCTTGTGTTGGATTATAAACCATTGAAGTCTTCGTGTTGGACTTTAAGCTTTTGCAGTCCATGTGTTGAACTGTATGTAGGAAAATTGCAATAAAGAAGATAAAAGAAAATTTGAATTGATTCCTTTGATCTCGATTACAACTTGATTACAAAAGAGAAGAGAACGAGTTTGATTCTCTCCTTTATTTAAAACTGGGTTCTTCTCGGTAGCGATGGAATGCCTCCTTCGATTGCTCGCGTCGAATTTGCTCTCCGTTGACGATCCGACCGTACTATTATCTCGTGGGAACGATGAACTTCTGTAGGAAGTTTTATACGTAACTCTTTAATGAGTTTAAGAACTCTGAACGAGTTAAAACTCTGTAGATAGAGTTGTTAGAACCGAAAATTTGGTTGATGATCAAGCTTTTATCTGTTGTCGAAGAATCCTCTCGGATCTGATCTTCTGAGATTGATTCAAAAATCTTATCTCCAAGGATTTCACTGCTGCTGTGGAAACCTGAGTGGTTGAGATCTTCAATCGCCCCCCAAAACCCTCGGCCTCTGACTCAGTTGAGTTTGTTGAGCTTTTATAGGGGGATAAGGGGTTGTAACTGACCCCTATATCCGCTCCTACGTGGGCGAAAATCCCTCAGAACGTGGGATAAACGGTTCTGGAACCGTTCGACTTGTGTTTGAACAAGTCAAACGCCCAATCTGGCGTTCAGAACCCAACTTCGTGTCTTAGGATTGAGACGCGAGGTTGGGTGTTAGCTGAACATTGATGAACGCGAGGGTCGCTCGCGTTTTGGCTTGTTGCCTACTTGGTGACGCGGGAGTCGGTGTTAGTTGAACCCTTATGAACGCGAGGGTCGCTCACGTTGAGTTGTGACTTGGAAACGCGGGGGTCGCCTGCACTTCCATATTTGTGACGCGAAGATGACTTCCGCGTTCTAGAAGGAGTTTGTTGACTTGTAACTTCTTCTGTAAGGTGTTGCAAAGACCGTTGTTCTGTAATCCTCGCTTTATCTGTTGTGGAGTGTGAAAGTCGTCAAATTGTAACCTTCACTGTAGTTTGTGAAGACTACTGAATAGAATTTCTATCAGTTGTCGGAAGTGTCATCGAATTGTAACTCTTCTCGATCTACGTGAAAAAGGCCTCCATTCGCAGTTTCTTCGTTTATCGACCCGAAAACTATTTGATTGTAGCTTTCGTTGTAGGAGCTTAGACGGGAATCAACATCCATGGTGTCTTTTAGACGAATATTTGCCTACAACTCTCTACCAAGCAACTCACTAACAAAGTCCAACCTTTTATTTCTCAAATCATTACACTGCTCATCAGCATCTCTATTAGTCATGCTGTTGTCGCAGCCATCAAGATCAATCATCTCAGAAATGAGGTTGTGTTTGCGGTGATTTGAAAGTCATTTGATGGTGACCTCCATCGTAGGGGCTTGTTTTAATCAGCTATCCATTGTAATTTTTAGACAGCCTACAGAACCCCCTCCAAAGTTTTCGAAAGTTCGCGGTTGACTGGGACGAATTTTCGGAATACTTTGGACCCCAAAGTCTTGTAAATTGATTACCCACTCTGTCTGATCGAGCAAGATGATTTCAATGTTGTTGACTGTAATCTGTTTGTGTCTCTCGATAGACTCCCCCGCGGAGTCACCAATTTCTTCTCGGCCTTGGTCGCCTTGATGATTGTTGCTAGCTCTTATTTACCTGGGGCCGTGTCATAGCCTTGGTAGTTGAAGAGCTGCCCTTATAATAATCCAATGCATAAACAAATTATGCATTTGAGAATTGGAACGCGTGGGTGAGCCCAGCGTTTGGGAATTTCAACCGACCCGAACGCGAGGGTCGGTTCGGGTGGGATTCTGACCTCGAATCCCGTTCGATAGGATTTGACAGCCTGCCCAGCTGTCTATAAATAGACCGCTTTAGGTCAAATCAGAGTCATTCGACTCTCTTTAAAATTCCAACGAAAATCTTCGTTCTCTCCTCCGGCGAAGAACTGTTCATCTCCTCCGACAAGATCTTATGGCACCCAAGAAAGATGCTCCTCGTTCTTCCCGATCTGACGCCGCCGCGGCTCGAGAGTCGGCATCATCAGCGCCGGCCGGCGGTGCTGCCGCTCAGGCGAACATGCCGCCTCACCTTCCTTTGATCGGTGGTAAGTATGGCCTTCGTGGTCGTTGAACTTGCTTCGGCAAGTTTTGATCTTTGGATCCAACGAGGAAACTCGTTTCAGATAACGCGGGGCTGGACTACGTCGTTTGGTATTTTTGACGAGAGGTTCGACCTTCGCGTCTGACTTTTCTGACGCGAGGTTCGACCTTCGCGTCTGACTTTTCTGACGTGAGGTTCGATCTTCGCGTCTGAACTTAGTTGACGCGGGTGTCGACCTTCGCGTCTGACTTTTCTGACGCGAGGTTCGACCTTCGCGTCTGACTTAGTTGACGCGGGTTTCGACCTTCGCGTCTGAGCTTTGCTTTTGACTTAGCTGATTTTTTCTTCGTTTTGCAGTGCGTCATACCAGTGAACCACTTATTTTTCGCCACCATTTCGGACATGAAGGTGGCGTGGACATGAATATGACATTCAACTCACGCCAAGAACTCCCAGTCTTCAAAATTAAGGATAAGAGTCGCGCGGAGTTAGTCACGAAAGCTTCTCCCGAAACTCTTAGGACATTGGTTACGGATGTTAAGTTTGAACACACAAACCGTAAGCCAATAGTCAAACCTGAATACCTCTTCGGGGACTTTGTTGACTTTGATGCTGACACCGCTTATGACGGAAACTACAAGTGGCTGCGGAAAGTTGGAGACCGCAACCTTTTCTTACCCAATATGGAGAGAATGTTCCCCATATCTTATTTCCAGTGTGCGTCCGTCCCGAGGCACATGGATTGGCCCTTGGTTAAGGATCAAGATGGGGTTGCTCTTGGAAATTTGACTTTCCACGGGGTCCGCTCGGCAGGTTATGGTCGACAGGTGACTGCTTTACGACCAGGTTTATTCGCTAAGGAGTATCCCCTTGGCGAGGTGGCTAGTCCCGCGAGGACTTTTGTTAGGAGATTTGTGGAGAAGAAAGGGGAGTTTCCCGCACAAGGATTCAGAACTCCTGGCTGGGTTCATTCTCCAGTAACAGGGTGGTGGACTCGGATGACCAAGTTCGTTTTGGACGAATTGGATGCGCCCCTCTCCCAGGCTGGTTTGAAAGTACCTGTGCGGGCCACCAAGTTTGGAATTGTCCAGAGCCATTTTCACTTCTTCTCTATACTGGAGAAGTATAACCCTGATTCTTGCACTTTCTTCACTCCTGTGGGGGAGTTAGGCTTCGCTCTTCACGAGATGCACGAAGTCTCGGGTCTTCTTCTTGGAGATTTACCGTATGAAGAATTTGTTCCGGGATCGGCGGAACTCCAACTTCTAAAGAAGGCCAGCCCTGAAATTTATGCTACTTTATGGGAAGTTATGTGTCACTTCCACATTTGTATGCAACTGACGGGGGCCCGCGGAAGCGGCATTAAACAAGTGTCTTGGGCGGAATATTTATTCCAGAACTTGACCAGTAAGGGGGGCTCTGTGTCCCGATTATCGGCCAGCACTTTGGAAGAAGTCCAAGCCCGGATTGACAATGCTACCTCCCACTACACAAATGAGGCCAAGGAAGATGTTTTCCCGGCCCACACAGAATTCGAGAGTTTCCATTACCAAGCTCTGCTCCCTATCTCTGATACGGCGCTTTTGGCTGGGTATTTGATGCTGTGGATCAAGCGGTGCGTCGTCCCTACTAGGCCGATCGATGCTCTCGCTGTTGAGGTGATCTACCCCGCCGTACTTCTAGCCCATGGGAGGCCTGTGAGCCTCCTCAGTGCTATGGTGGGTTGTCTACAATTCGGATTGCAGGAGTTGACTTCGAACTTCGTTGAAACCACCGAGGTGGAGTCCGAGGGTCGCAAGGCTTTCAAGACTCCCAATCCTAGGGTGCCAATGCCATATACTTACTTGATGGCTTGGTACGTGCTCCACTGCCCTTCGTTGATGACGGCAGCTTCTCCACCGGGAGATTCATTCACTCCGTTCGTACAAAGACTAGAGTCTGCGAAGTGGGAAGGGGGTATATGGTTAGGATTCGCCAAATCCTAACGCGAGACACCAACTTCCATATCTACCGATGTTTCCCTGATTTTGAGGGCGGTATCTATGGCGTGGAATATCAGGACGTAGCAGGCCCCAATGGATTCACTTAGCTAAACGGAGGTGTTTTTCATTGGCTTCTCTCCATTAGGCCAGGCTACTTAGTCTTCCGGCAAGGCGTCAACTGCTTCGTCGAGCCCTACCAACCTTATAGGTTTGCTCGGCAATTTCGGTACGACCAAGTGTACGTCGGGAACCCTCGCCCTCAGCTATCAGTTGTGGGCAATCTATATGAAGGAGCCAGGGCCTGGTATTATTCTGTAGCAGGTTGTACCAAGGCCGTTTTCAGGCTTCCTCACAAAACTGCCAACTCCTACACCTCCATAAGCTTCTGTAATTGGTATCACGCAGCGTCTCAGATTCCCAATTACAACATAAATTCATCGTGCCTGAAAGACATTAGGCACATGTATTCTTTAAGGAGGGGGTCAAAGACATCCCGTTTAAGAGGGATTGATGAGTTCTTAGCCGTTGAGAACCAGCCTGCTGAACAGGAAGAGGAGCAAACAGCCGAGCCTGCTCCCAGGGAGGGACAACATGTGGCTGAGCCTCCCACTACGAGAGCATCGGGGAAAAGAAAACTTTCTGCAGAAGAAGCCGACAAGTATGATAAGCAGATTCGCCGGAAACTACAGGTTGATTCTCCTCCCAGAAGCCAACAAAAACCCAAGTTAATGGCCGAGGCCATCCGGGCTGCTGTAGATGAAGGACCACAGGAATCGTCTGTGGCGGGCCTGCCACGAAGAACCGGGCTTCGTTCTCAGGGGCCAGCCCTTTCAGGCGGTGCTTCTTCTTATCATCCGCCTGAGGACGAAGAGGATGAATTAATGGCTGCAGATGCAGAATCCGCTCCAGTGATGGACCTCCCTGAGTCTCCAATCTTGGAGCAGAGGGATATCGAAGAGAATCCATCTCATTCCCCTTCTGCCTTAATGTCGCAAGCCGGTGACTTAATTCTTAGTCCTACAACAGGACTTATGAATAAACCAGCTGTTGGCACAAGTCTTCCTGGATCTTCAGCTGCTCAAGATGATGAGGAACGAGTTGATTATGAAGGCTCCTCGATCGTTGGTGAAGCTGACGAAGAAAAAGATGATGAGGGTGCTGAAGTTGGCAACGTGCCAGGTGATGATGTAGAAGATGAGGAGCACGATTCAATGGATGATGTAACCATTTTTGATGATGCTCCTAAGGCTCAGTCTGATAAGGCATCTGGTTATACGCCTTTTTACCTCACCGGTAAGCTTAGTTTGTTTTGACTTATCCCGCACGCTTTTTTCGCATTCCGACCGTTTTTTCGTGCAGGTTCGCCAACCCCTGGGACTACTTCGGCTGCTTCTTTAGAGCAAGATCCTGTGTCGGCGTCGGCTCCTACAAAAGAGCAACATACACCTGGCTCCCCTGCGGCAACTGCTTTGCCTACAGCATTGCCCGAGATCACTGTTTCGTCTGTGGCGTTACCTGAAACTACCGCTACGACTTCTCCTCTGGAACAGCCGGTCGTGCAGGTGTCGGCTCCTTTGCCGGAGCACCCCTTCCATGACTCTTCTGTGGTGGCCACTTCACCAAAAGCGGTGATGAAGATTTCGCTTGCTCCAACAGAGGTTGGGCCCAGCTCATCTCAAGCGAAGGCATTGATGGCCTTGACCTCAAGCCCTTCACAATTGAATATTTCGATTGCTTCTGCAGCTTCGGCACCGGGATCGCCTACCAGCCATCGTCTTAACGCACCAACCTCAGCTGCTGAAGGAGTATCTTCAGGTGCGATCGTCAGGCTTGCTAATGCACCTAAGTTCCTTTAGGTATCTTTGGTGTATCTAAACACTCTTGCGAAGATGGTGGTTGAGTCCCTGATGAATGGTCAAGGGACTTTGAATTCTTTTCGACCTCTTCTGGAAGTGGGCTTGAACGGGGTCAAGTGTGTAGGCGAACCTCAATGGTTCGAGCGCTGCTCAGAAGTCATCCTCCGTTTGGAGGAGAAATTACAACGTTTGGAGACCATGGGTCATAGCGACCTCCAGCCACATATTGTATCAACTCTGGCTAATCTTCAAATTACCGAAGTGATACAACGGGAATCGCTGGAGCGGGACTTAACTGAGAAGGAGCGCCAAGTCGCGGAGCTTCGTGAGCGTAACATTCAGAAGCGAGAGGAACTAGAACGCTCGACTACTTCTCTGAACTCGCTCCGTGATAGACTTGTCGAAGCTGAGGCTGAAGTCTTGCGCTTAAAGGCTGAAGTCTCTCGCGAATAAGATGTTGTCAATATCCTCAGTACCCAGGATGCTAATGGTGCTTTTGAATATCATTCGCAGGCTTTAGCCCTAGAGGAGGCCAGGAACAAGGTGGCGGCCATCATCGTACCAAGTGCGGATGAACTCCGGGCCAAGGCTGAAGCTATGGTGCGGGCTGATCACGAGAAAGAATTGGCCGAGCTCAAGACTCAACTCGCAACTTTTGATTTGATGCATGAGTGAACATGGTTTTTTTTTTTTTGTAATGTTCTTCTGATGAGAACACGTTTGTCTTGTATCACTTTCTTTTGGCATTTGAATAAAAAGTGATACTGATCTTTTAGTGCTCTTTGCATTTATCATGTTTTGACTTCAAACAACAAATTACAAAGAATACTCAGAAATCTTCTATCATAAAATAACTCTAGAAAATTTTTAACTGCTGGGGATAAATGCTTGATTATTCTCCCAGAATCGAGTTGCAAAACAGAATCCTTCCTGTGTTATTTTGGTGTTAAACACTGCAAGAAGTCCATGAGTGCCAGAAATATAATTCTGACTTGATAAGGGGAATATTGCGATCAGGGCAATTTTGAGGGCTTATCGCTCTATTGAAGAGAGTCGATAAGTTGATTTTACGATCTGGGCAATTTTGAGGACTTATCGCTCTATTGGGGAGAGTCGATAAGTTGATATTTGTCAGAAGTGTGGTTTTAACGTGACATGAGAAAAATTGCGATCTGGGCAATTTTGAGGACTTATCGCTCTATTGGGGAGAGTCGATAAGTTGATATTTGTCAGAGGTGTAGTTTTAACGTGACATGAGAAAAATTGCGATCGGGGCAATTTTGAGGACTTATCGCTCTATTGGGGAGAGTCGATAAGTTGATATTTTTCAGAGGTGTAGTTTTAACGTGACATGAGAAAAATTGCGATCGGGGTAATTTTGAGGACTTATCGTTCTATTGGGGAAAGTCGATAAGTTGATATTTGTCAGAGGTGTAGTTTTAACGTGACATGAGAAAAATTACGATCGGGGCAATTTTGAGGACTTATCGCTCTATTGGGGAGAGTCGATAAGTTGATATTTGTCAGAGGTGTGGTTTTAACATGACATCTGTGGGGATAAAAACCTTTTTATATCTTGCTGGGGAAAATCACTAAGTATTATTTTTATCATCGGAGTGATGAATTGTGATACTAAGGATTTAAAGAGTTGATAAGCTGGTTATTTATGGCCCTGTTGGAAAGAGCTAATAATCTGACAATAATCTGAGTGATTTTGAGGACTTATCGTTCTGTTAATGAGAATCGATAAGTGGATTTTAACAGAGGAGTTATATTGGTGGTGATAATAACTAAATTCAATATCTGTTAGGATGATGACCATCTGAGGTGTAATATTAACCTGATGGATTGAGGAGATACAGAGTTTTGAACGCACTCTGTTAAAAAGAACCCATGAACTTAGAGGCTAAGTATCGAAGAGTTATAACGCTAAGGTGACCTTCACGTTTAAGGTTTAGAACGCGAGGTTCAGGCCTTAGTGACGCGGGCCTGGGCCTTGCCCCTTTGAAATTTGAACGCGATAGTGGGCTTCGCGTTTTGAGAATGATTGGGATTCTTCCCTAGAATCCCGTACCATCTCAACAGCTTGACGACTGTTATAAATAGACCTGAGTGGTCATGTCAAGAGTCACTTGACTCTCAAAATTTTGGCTATCTCCAAGAACGAGAAATCTCGTTTGACTTCGGCGAGATCTCCGACGAACTTTGTCTTCTTCATTTGAAAACACCTCCTCCGATCCACTGTGCTGATGGCGCCGCGGAGGATGGGTTCAAGCTCCAAGAAAGTCGCCGGAGCGACTCCCGAAACACCGTCGGTTGAGGGCGCCGGCGGTATTCCTGATCGTGCTATGACGTCGTCGTCATCCCCGCCGTCGCAAGAACCTCCCTGTCGTGGTAGGTGCCGACTAAAAGAACTTGCTTTGGCAAGTTTTCTGAAAACCCTAAGTGGGTTCTTGATAACGAGGAAGATGACTCGTTCTAACTGGATGAAAACGCGGGACTGGGATCCCCTTTGGGTCCGACCCTCGCGTTCCAATTTTTTAACACGAGATTCGACCCTTGCGTTTGAGAATTCTGATGTGGGGCTCGACCCTCGCGTTGGAGATTTGACATGAGACTTTAACCCTTTGTGTTTTGGGTTCTATCTTTATGTCGACGGCTCGCTTATAGCTGCTAACATCTGCTTTTTGATTATGCAGTGCTTTTACCGAACATGCCGCTTTCACAAGAGCATCATTTTGGGTATATTGGCGGACCTGATGCGAATGACACTTTTAGTCTTCAAAACGCAGTTCCGCTTTACACCTTCGCTGACTCCGAGAGAATGGACATGATTAGATCTCCTTGATGTTCAACTCTTAGAGTTTTGATTACTGATTTGGACATGGAGAGCCCTGCTGGTCACGCCCAGTTTCTCAAACCGACGTTCATATTCGGGGATCGCATATCCATCAATGATCACCTCGTACATGCAGAAGATTCGAAGCTATTGCGGAAAATTGATAATCGCTACTTCTTCCTTCCTAACATGAAGAGGATGTATCCCCTCTCCTACTTCTTGAATGCAAGTCGTCGTCGGAGTCTGACTTTTGACATAGTTAAGGAGAAGGAAAATGTGTCGCTCGGATCTGGTCGACGGGCTCGTACACAAATCGGAGGGCAGCTCAAGGGATTGAGACCCGGTTTATTTGAGAAGAAGGAACTGGCTCAGGAGATGCCACGCCCAGCGAATATTTTCATTCGCCAGTTCCTTGCAACTCAGGGTGAATTTTCTACCCAAGCATTCAGATCCCCTGGATGGGTTTGTTCCGGAGAAGGAGGTTGGTGGACCCGCATGATTGACTTCGTTCTTGAGGAGCTTAAGGAGTCACTCATTCAATCGGGTCTCACAATTCCCGTGTTAGCTACTCGACGGGGAGTTGTGCAGAGCTTCCATAATTTCTTCGCTATGTTAGAGAAATATAACTCGGACAGTTGCACATTTTTCACACCTGCAGGAGAGTTAGGTTTTGCTCTTCATGAGATGCAAGCGGTGTCAGGATTGCCACTTGGGAAAACACCCTACGAAGAGTTCATCCCTACTACCGAAGAGCTTTCTTAGTTGAGGTTGGCGCACCCAGAAATTTATACCACTTTCTGGGAGTTGATGTGCCACTTTCATATATGTGCTCAAATCTGTGGGACGTGTGGAGGAGGCATCATGCATACCACGTGGGCGGAATACCTCTTTCCGAATTTAAACCGGAAAGATGTAGCCGTGTCTCGTGTTGCAGCCATCTCTCCCAAAGAAGCCAAAGCTCGGATTAAAGCTTCTAATGCTATCTACAAAACAGAGCATGTAGAGGAGGATTTTGAGGCTGGTGTTGAGTTTGAAAGTTTCCACCACCAGGGTACAATTCCTATTTCTGACACGACTCTACTTGCAGGCTTCTTTATGGTTTGGTTGAAACGGTGCGTAGTGCCGTCGAGACCAATAGAAGCAATCCTGGCTGAGGTTGTATATCCAGCTGTTTTGCTGGCACATGGGAGACCCGTGAGCCTCCTCACTGCCATGGTCGGTTGCATTCAAAACGGCCTAAGGATGTTAACCTCTGATCTGCTCGGCGCCTCGATGGTTAAGGTTGCCAGGAAGAAAGCAAGGAAGAACCCCCAGCCACGCATACCAGTGCCGTATACGTACTTGGTGGCCTGGTTCGTGCTGCATTGCCCCTCCTTGATGACGGGAGTATCGGAGAGTGCTGATGCTTACATCCCCTTCATACAGAGATTAGAGTCGGCCACGTGGACTCATTCTTACATACTCAGGGCTCGACAATCCTTATCTCGGGAGGATAATTACCGGATTTTCTGTTGTGCTCCTGATTTTAACGGAGCTGACACGAAGGATGCCCGCTTCATAGACTTGCTTTTTGAGGGTTCGTCTTCTTTGGAAGAAGGCACATTCAACTGGCTTCTTATGATCAGGTTGGGCTACCTGGTCTTCCGCTTGCAGGAGAAGTGCTTTATTGAACCCTACGTGCCTTCTCGGTTCGCTAGGCAATTCGGATATGACCAGCTTTATGTTGGCAATCCCAACCCGGCATTGGCTCATATTGGGAATTTATATGAAGGAGCTCATGCATGGTACTTCTTTTCCACCGGGGGAACCCATGCGCAATTCACTCTACCCAATTCGCCGCCTGGCTGCTCCACTGTTGCCGATTTCCGCAGCTGGTATGAAAAAGTTTCCCAAGTCACGGGGTATGATATTTACACCTCCGGCATAAGTGAGATTCGGGAATTGTATCGTTTGAGGAGTCGTTCTTCCAGCACCCGTTTGCCAGGGGTAGAAGAATATCTATCCTGCGAACAAGAAACATCTGGGGCTATTGAAGCTCTTAGAAATTTATCTGCCATCGAGCCTCCTAAAGAAGAAACTCTTATGGAGATCGAAGAGGAAACACCGATTGCTGACTCTCCCGAAGAAAAACCAATTCCAAAAGTGCCTGCTTCGGAACCTCGTCTTCCGAGATCGGATAAGAAGGCTCTTTCTGCTGCTGAGCAGGCCGAGTATGACAGGAGAATGCGTAAACGGCTGCCTGTCGTAGCCAAAAATTCAAAGAAGACCAAGCTGATGGGAGACGCGATACGATCAGCGCATGCTGCATCTCCTGAAAATAGAGAGGGTATTACGCTTCCCACCGCTCCTCCAAGTCATGAAGCAACAATCGGTGAGCAGGAAGAGGATATCTTAGGCTCCACGTCAGAAATGGTCAAGACATTCTTATCTGAAGTCCCGCACACCTCTACTCGCACTGATTATGCGGACTGTTTCGTTTATCCGACCGCCCCACCCCCAAGCTCTGAGACACTGAGGGAGCTCATCGAACAATTGGAACGTTGGATGCAAAGGACCATTGACGTTGTCAGTCTCGGGGACGTAAGTTACAAGGTTTTTGAACCTCATTTGCTGGAATGCTTGGCTAAGATCAAGCATCAGGGTGATAAAATATGGACCGAGAACTGTCGTGAGAGCCTCATCATCTTGGAATATGAGCTGGAGTTCCTCTCCATGCTGCAACGTGACGACATAGGCCCAGAAGTGGATCGGGCTCTTTCTGAGGCCAAGGCTTTGAAGGCGCAACAGCAAGAGGTTCTTCAGAAGAGTTTATCCGAAACAGAACCTCGTCTTGCTCACCTGCGTGATGAACATGCCCAAGTACAGAGGGACATGGGCAACCTTGCTGTGGGTCTCCAGGATACTGCAGCAGAGCTTGCTCGAGCTGGTGTTGAAGTCCCTCAGATAAACGCTCAGCTAGCTGATGGGGTGGAGATTTTAAGAGGATTCGCTGGTTATTGTGATGGACTCTTCAAATGCTATTGCGACGAGATTGTCGCTGCCGATAAACTTCGGCGAGAACTTGCAGAAGCAACGCCTAGTGAAGAGGAACTCAAGAGCAAGATAACTAAAGACATCAGAAAGGCTTGCGAGGAAAATATATTAGCGCTGAAATCTAAACTCAAGTCTTTCAGATTGATGAGCCCCGACGTTTAGGGTTTGCGCTATTTTTGGTGGAGGGATAAATTTGTATCATTTTCCTTTTAATTGTTTTCACTTTTGTATTCAGATTAACAATATTGAATGGAAATGATATCATTTTGGTTTTCATTATCTCTTTTGTTGAAGCATGATTCAAGACAATGAAAAACGTAGTGTCGACTCAATATGAAAATGAAATTCTCTTTATTATCATTTACAAAACAATTCTAGAAAATTTCAATCGTCAGAGGTGTAGTGTTAACTTGACGAGATACAAAATAGAGTTACACTATAAATAGGCAACCCCTAGCCTAATCTAGCTGGGGATTAGGGGGCAACATGATTCACGGGAAATATCTCTTTAGGAATTTCCCATTGATTGGCATCATGAGCCTGTCTCCTTGTTGATTGATAAGGCGATATGCTCCGTTCGAATAAACTGAGTCTATTACGAAGGGCCCTTCCCATTTAGGATTGAACTTCCCTTTGGTTTTGTGTGTCATCACCATGGGTCGTCTGTTAGCCAAGACCAAATCGCCTTTTTTGAAAGTTCGTTCCTTAACCTTTTTATTGTAGGCTTTGGAAATTCGAGCTTGATAGAGTTCGATCTGCTGCTTAGCTTGAAGTCGTTTGTCGTCTAGGGCTTCAAGTTCTTGTAGGCGCCGTTGATGTTTTTCTTCTTCTGTTAGCCCTGTCGTGATAGCGACTCTCAGAGAAGGAATCTGAATTTCCAGTGGTAATACAGCTTCATAGCCATATACCAGCGAGAACGGTGTAGCTCTCGTAGGGGTCCTCACCGTTGTACGGTAAGCCCATAAACATTCGCCGAGTCTTTCATCCCAATCACGTCGACTCTTGGAAATGAATTTCTTGAGAAGTTTCACGATGGTTTTGTTGAAGGCTTCTGCAAGACCATTCGCCGGCAGGTAATATGCCGTAGATGCAACGCTCTGGATTCTGAATTTGTCACAAAATCTCTGGAATCCAAAACTGACGAATTGTGTCCCATTGTCATGAACTATCTGCTTCGGGACTCCGAAACGGTAGACAACATGGTGTTTGACGAATTTAAATACGTTTGAAGTTTTGACTTCTTTCAACGGGATTGCCTCCGCCTATTTGGAGAAATAGTCAGTTACCGCTAGGATGAATCGGTGTCCTTTAGACGTCGGAGGGGAAATTGGTCCCACGATATCCATTCCCCATTCTTCAAATGGCCATGATGCAGATGTGGGATGTAAGTTCCCAGGTGCTTGGTGGATGAAATCCCCATGAATTTGGCACGCGTGACAACGTTTAGCGTAGTCAACTGTGTCTGAGAACATCTTTGGCCAGTAATAGCCGATTCGTCGGAGGCGATCCCCTAATTTAGCTCCAGGCTGATGAGCTCCGCACATCCCGTCATGAGCTTCCTTGAGGGCCTCTTTTGCTTCCTTTTGAGAAAGACATCGGAGCAAAATACCGTCATGGGATTTACGATACAGAGTCTGAGTGACTGCATTGTAATAGAATCGGAGGGCCTTTCGTTTGATGCCGGCCGCTTCCTTAGGGTCGTCAGGCAAGATTCCGTATAAGACATAGTCAATATATGGAAATCGCCAATCTCTAGACTCGAATTCTATGGAGGTTGTACAGACCTCTTCCGCCAATGTCTTGTCTGAGCTTTCCTCCTTAGGAATCTTGGAGGAGTATAGTTCACGCCCTGTGACAGGGATCGTCGTTTCGGCACCAGGCGGTAATGCCAGCGAAGTTGCCAATGAAGCCAAAGCATCTGCGTAAGCGTTCTGGGCTCTTGGAATGTATTCGATAAAGAATCCCTCGAACTGCTCAGCTTGCCTCAGCACTGCGAAGTAGTATGGGATTAAGTCCTCATGACGTACTTCGTACTCCCCTCGGACTTGATTTACAATGAGTTGAGAATCGCCAAAGGCCTCCAGGTGCCGAATGTTGAGTTCTTCGGCAAGCCGCATCCTTGGTAATAATGCGTTATACTCAGCCACATTGTTGGTACACGGTTCGATTAAGGAAAATCCTCTTAGGATTATGTGGCCGTTAGGCGATACGAGCACCACTCCTACTCCCGCAGTAATCGCTCCGTGAGGGTTTGCTCTAGACGCGCCGTCGAAGAATAGTTTCCACACTTGTGTAGATTCTTGAGCAACACAAGCTTCGGCGACTTCGTCGGGCAATTCTTCATACAACTTAGATGTCCCTGGTACCGGGTGATCGGCCAAGAAATCTGCCAATGCTTGACCCTTGACTGCCTTTTGGGGCATAAATTGCATGTCGTATTGTGACAAAAGGATGGCCCATTTTGTAAGCCGGCAATTCAGAGACGATGGTTTCGTCATCAGGACTCTCAAAGGATTCACCTTAGAGATGACATGAATTGTCTGTCCAACTAGGTAATGTCGCATCTTTTGAATCGCGAATACCAAAGCGAGACATTCTTTCTCGACCGGATTGTACCGGTGTTCGGCTCCCATCATGGTCCTGCTTAAATAGTAGATGGCTTGCTCATGTCCTTGGTCGTCATTCTGGGCCAATAATGCTCCTAAAGAATGTTCCATGGCTCTCACGTATAATAGGAATGGTTTTCCTGATATAGGGGCCACGAGAACCGGTGGTTGTGTGAGATATTTCTTGATCTCTTCAAATGCTTTTTGACATTCCCCATCCCACACAAAGGACACTCCCTTCTTCATGAGCTTCGAGAAAGGTTGGCAGCGCTCCGAAAGGTTAGATATGAACCTCCGGATGTAGGCTAGTCTACCTTGCAAACCTCGGAGTTCTTTGAGGTTCTTCGGCGGTGGCATGTCTTGAATAGCGCGCACCTTTTCTGGATCTAGAGAAATCCCCTTGGATGTGACAATAAATCCCAGGAATTTTCCACTTGATACTCCGAGAAATGATTTTGTTGGGTTCATCTTCAGCTGATGTGTCCGCATGATATCGAACATTGTCTTCAGATCTGTGAGATGATCATCCTTGCACTGGCTTTTCACCGCTATGTCATCAACGTAGCATTCTATCTTTTTACGCAGATGTTCGTGGAAGATAGTGTTCATTGCACGTTGATAGGTTGCGCCTGCATTTTTCAGGCCGAAGGGCATCACTGTGTAGCAATACACCCCCAGCGGTGTTCTGAATGCAGTATGCTTCTCGTCTTCCGGGTGCATCTTGATTTGATTGTACCCAGAGAATCCGTCCATGAAAGACATTCTTTCGTATCCGTAGGTGTTATCGATCATAACATCCGTGATAGGAAGTGGAAACTCGTCTTTTGGACAGGCTGCGTTAAGGTCACGAAAATCAATGCATATACGGACCTTACCGTTTTTCTTGGGAACTGGAACAATGTTAGCTACCCAGTCTGGGTGTTGTTCTTCCCTGACAAAGCCCGAGTCAATGAGCTTCTTCACTTCAGACTCAATTGCTTCCATGATCTCGGGACGAAACCGGCGTTGTTGTTGTTTAACGGGCTTGGCATCCGGACCAATGTTAAGACAGTGCACGGCCACTTTTGGGTCAAGACCAGGCATGTCTTCATAATTCCAAGCAAAGACATCTATATATTCTCGGATGAGAGATATAAGGTCTTCTTTCTCGGAAGATGATAAATCTTCGGCTATGAAAATGGGCTTGGAATCATGTTCGTCTCCCATGTTAACCTGGACCACTTTATCTTCGGTGGGTGGTTCGCGTTGTTCGAATCGCATATCCCACAAAATATTAAGACGTTTGATCCAGGGGTCATTGGTCGATTCCATTAACCCTTCATCATTCCCCGCGTCTTCATCCGGGTGATCGATTGAAACCATATTCACGGTCAGATTTCTAAAGAAAGGTCCGATACTGACATCGGACTCATATGCAGGTGTTCCGGATGAGCGGTCCTGACGCAGATAATTACTTATTTCATTTTCTGAGACAGCGGGAGGTGTGACAAATCCTAGACCCCTTCTAGTCTTTTGATAGTAATCTGGGGGTTTCCCTTCGGGGGTTAGGGACATTCGGATTGGTGTTCGTCTTCCTTTCCCGAAGTTTAGACCTTGCTTTCCGTCAAAGTCATACCCCATTTGTTTCATCAACCGGAGGGAATTAGGTTCGTGATAATGGAATTGAGGAACTCCATCATCTTCCTCCGAACTTCCTCGTTTGAGTTGTATCGGTTTGACTTTTCCGAAACAGATCGGCTTCCGCCCTTTCCTTTTGGATGGGACTTTGAAGAAAGCCTTCTGTGCGTCCTCTATTTCTTCCTCTGAAACGAGGGATGACTTGATCGGCAATGTGAGTGATGCCTGCGTGCACAGTACGTGCCATGGGCCGGTACCTGCATTAGAATCGTTCTCTATTCGTTTATTGCTAAGAGAGACATCAGACAAGTACGCTAAAATGAAATCTTCATTAATGCACCACTCGCCCTCACTCGGTACATCATTATTACTCTCACCCTGACCCATTACATCAAAGTTTAATTCCCAAGGATAATCTTCCTCAGGATCTGGCTCGATGTCAGCTTCATTACCGCTATCTACATCTTCTTTCTCTTGGGATTCCAAATAGAAGACGGAGTCGGTGTGAAAGTTTTCTACTCCTCGGAAGGGGTATTTTTCTGCGATTAGGGTTCAAACTTCGCCCTCATAATTGGCGTATTTCATAACCTGATGCAGGGTGGATGGGACAATGCGGTTTGCATGTATCCATGGTCGTCCTAGCAAAAGATTGTAAGACGTGTCCGCATCTATGATGTAGCATGCTACCTCGGACTTGAGATCTCCGATCTGGCACCTGAGTTTGATCTTTCCCAGGGGTCGGGTACTGTTTGCATTGAACCCGAAGATAGTAGTCTGGGTAGTGTGCAGTCGGTGCATAGGAATCCCTAATACCTGCATGACCCTGTAGGGCATGATGCTGAGCGCTGAGCCCGGGTCAACTTGAACACGACTGATTTCCGAAGATCCAATATACCCTGTGTAGTACAGTGGTCGGTCATGTTCGTGTTTGACCTGCATGTCTTCTTGTGTGAACGATATGCATGGTAGACTTCTTGCCGCTTGTAGGCATTGCAGACAGGTTTGATCATCAGAAGCCTCGGGAATCGGAGTGACTTGTGTAATAAAGCTCTCCGTATTCTTCAAAGCTTCGATCAGAGCTTCCTTGGTAGTTTTAGATAACTTCAAGAGCTCATATAAAGTGATCCTAGCCGGTATGTTAGCCAGTTGTGCCATGACGTTGAATTGAAAGGGAGCACTTGACTCCCCGAGTTCCTGGTGAAGATTTTTATTGAACCGGAGCTCTTTTTGTTTGCCTTTGTCGATCGGCTTCTTCGGCACAGAACCCCCAGCGTCTTGGGGCTGTTCTTCCACCTCTTGAGCATTCTGGCCGTAATCCCTCAAGTAGGATTTTCCTGACCGAGTGCCAGGGTTGTCTCCTGGATATGCTGCCAGGACAATTCTCTCCTCTTCTGAATCAGTAAGAGGTTTGAGGTGGTCATCGTTTTCGGTAATGGAGGGGCTAATCATGTTAGAAGATTTAGCCTTGCCTCCCTTCTTTCTGGACGAGGTGCTCGTCCACTGTTGATCTCCAAGCAAGTCAGGGTGGACCCACATGATTTCCCCTTTTGGGGTGGTGAGGGGTACCAACCCCCTGTCCTTCTGACTATGCAAGTCAGCATTCTTTAGGTGCATTTCTCCCTTGCGGATGGGTACAACACCGTTCGTGGTTACCACCGGGGGAAAGTCACCAAATTGGACCGCTATCATATTAGTGGATACGGTCTTCTGCTCTGGCTTCAAGGTGAGCACATTAGCGTTTACCAAATTCTGCAAGATGTCTTTGAAGACATAGCATTTCTTGGTAGGATGTCCAAGGAATCTGTGATAACGGCAATAGTTGGGATCATCAACCTTTCCCGCTTCATCTGGTTTCCTGATTTCAGGCAACTGGAGTTTGTTGTTCTTTCGAAGCAATTGGAATAAGGTATCCACATGCTCTTCTTTGAACGAATATTGTTTGGGCGCTCTTTGTTGATTTGGCGCTTTGCCTTGCTTGGTAGGCGGTGGTACTCGAGTGTAGTCGGCTGCTAAAGTCTCTTTCCCCTTAGACCGCTGGGTATTTTGCTGATTGCGTTGTTGCTGCGGCTTGGGTTGTGGCTCTTCTTCAGCTTTGACTCGCGCCACTATCTCCTCTGCTTGTTCTCCTTGCGAAACTAATTGTCTCCAGGAGCGACACTCTGCTACTCCCATCTGAGCAAGGAGTTGGGTCTGCAGGTTGTGCCTGCAAGTTTCAACCAGAGTTGATTGAGTCATACCTGAGGGGCATCGCAATGCCATGCTGCGGAATCTTTCTACATAGGTCTTGATTGACTCTCCTTTCCTTTGCTTAGTGGCAAGAAGAGTTGGGACTGAGACCTCTGTATCGTCCTCAAAGAATCTGGCCAAGAATAGCCTTTCCAGATCTACCCATTTCTGGATAGATCCAGCAGGCAACTTCATGAACCATTCGAAAGCGACACCCTTAAGGGTACCGATGAATAACCTGGTCAGGATAGCATCATTCGCTACTACGTCTCTAGTTTGGGATTTGAAGTAGTAGATGTGCTGATTTGGTGATCCCGTGCCATCGAACGGTTGCAATGTAGGGGCCTTGAACTTTGGTGGGTAGGGAGCTGTATCCCACTCAGCAGGGTAAGGCCGCACTACTCCCTCTTCGCGAAGCTCGCTTCTGTTGGCGATTGCGTTGAGGCGAGCCACCAGTTCATCCACCTTGGTGGATTGAGGGTGCAGTTCCTTTTCTATCTCCCTCTCACCTTCGGAAGAAGATCCCAGATTGTGAGTCTCACGATCTGAATGTTCGTGCACTCTTTGTTTTCCCTTCGAAGTTGTTCTCCGGGAAGATTCAGGTTTGTGGCTTTTTTCAGCAAGAAGCTGGGCCAACATCTCCTTTAATTGGAGAAGTGTTTCCTGTTGCGTCTGGAGTATGACACTATGTTCGTCCACTCTTTTGGCTATGTCTTCGTGGTTCCCTGTTGTGTAAGCGGAAACCTCGCGTGCTCCAACAGAGCTTGAAGATTGAGATTCGGCTATTGCCGAATGTTCCTCACTTGTTGTAATGCCCTTGGCTAATTTTTGATAGTCAACCGGGCGAATAGTTCCCGTCCGAGTCCGAGTATTCTGATATACTCCTTCGAACTGGTCACAAATTTCTCGGACAGTTGGTGGATGACTCTCTTGTGACTCGTCAGAATCAACATGCGAGGCCTTTCCTCGGCCGATCATGTTGATAGTGACCTGAGGGTATTCCGCTTCAGTTGTCTTCTTTCTGTTGCGGCGTTGTCGTTTGGCTGGCCTAACAACGTTTGTCAACCTATCGAATACTGACTGCCGAGGTGCGGATGCACAACAAGGGCATTCTGACAGGACTGCCGAGATGAGCCTCTCACATTGACACGAGTGAGCTGCTTGTGTTGTTGATTTTCCTCTCGACAATAATTCCCGTAAGTCAGGAATTTGGGAGGAAACGTTCCCCAGGCTAGGAGGTGGAGATGGAACCCCCTGCCCTTGGGTGGGTGAGGTTGGTTCTTGTCGAACGTGAATTTTAAAGCCACGCTGACCTTTTTGAACCTGACGGACCCCTTGAAGATCGCGTTCTTGAGACATAACGCGAGGGTCGCGTTGAGATTTGTAAACACTAGGCCGAGGCCTGCGTTTAAATGAAGAACTTGACCTCTGAGGGTCGAGTTTTGGTTGAATGCGCCCCTGAGGGTCGCGTTTGGTTGGTGAAACAGACTCCTGAGAGTCATGTTCAATTGGAACGCGCCCCTGAGGGGTGCGTTTAGTTTGTGAAACAGACTCTTGAGAGCCATGTTCAATTGGAACGCGCCCCTGAGGGGTGCGTTTAGTTTTGACTGCTCCCTTCTGAGGGCTGCGTTTTGTTTGAACAACGCGCCACTCAGGGTCGCGTTTGAGCTGTATTAGCCTAGGTTCGTAGTTGGGCTCATTGCCACGCAGTGAGCGTTCTTCTTTGGGAATGCTAGGCTCGATTGGATTTTCAGTAACGCGATGTTCGCGTTCGGTTAACAATCGGCTTTCTCGTAAGTGTGCTCGTCGTATGGATCTTCTCCGTCGGCGAGCAGCGTTCTTTTTGGCTTGTCTCAAAGCCTTAGCAGCAACGTTATTGACGTTCACAGGACTCGTCTCTTCCAAAGGCCGTTTGTGGCCCGAAGCACGTTGGGCTGACGCGAAGGTGGGACAATCCGCCTGCAGAGCCAACTTGAGTTCCTGGCCGAAGGAGAGGGCTTTCTTCGGCACTTCGACAACAGAATTGACCTTCTTGGAGGTCTTGCGTGCATCGTGCTTAGCCTTGGGGCTAAGTGATCCAGAGGATAATGCTTCCTCATACTTTGCTTGATCAAACTCCACGATGAGAGTTTCTACTGTCGTTCCCATGAGGTGGACGTCGGACTGCGCCACCACTTCTTCATCGGAAAAGCTAGTCCCCAGCGGAGTCGCCATCTTTTGTATGTAGGAAAATTGCAATAAAGAAGATAAAAGAAAATTTGAATTGATTCCTTTGATCTCGATTACAACTTGATTACAAAAGAGAAGAGAACGAGTTTGATTCTCTCCTTTATTTAAAACTGGGTTCTTCTCGGTAGCGATGGAATGCCTCCTTCGATTGCTCGCGTCGAATTTGCTCTCCGTTGACGATCCGACCGTACTATTATCTCGTGGGAACGATGAACTTCTGTAGGAAGTTTTATACGTAACTCTTTAATGAGTTTAAGAACTCTGAACGAGTTAAAACTCTGTAGATAGAGTTGTTAGAACCGAAAATTCGGTTGATGATCAAGCTTTTATCTGTTGTCGAAGAATCCTCTCGGATCTGATCTCCTGAGATTGATTCAAAAATCTTATCTCCAAGGATTTCACTGCTGCTGTGGAAACCTGAGTGGTTGAGATCTTCAATCGGCCCCCAAAACCCTCGGCCTCTGACTCAGTTGAGTTTGTTGAGCTTTTATAGGGGGATAAGGGGTTGTAACTGACCCCTATATCCGCTCCTACGTGGGCGAAAATCCCTCAGAACGTGGGATAAACGGTTCTGGAACAGTTCGACTTGTGTTTGAACAAGTCAAACGCCCAATCTGGCGTTCAGAACCCAACTTCGTGTCTTAGGATTGAGACGCGAGGTTGGGTGTTAGCTGAACATTGATGAACGCGAGGGTCGCTCGCGTTTTGGCTTGTTGCCTACTTGGTGACGCGGGAGTCGGTGTTAGTTGAACCCTTATGAACGCGAGGGTCGCTCACGTTGAGTTGTGACTTGGAAACGCGGGGGTCGCCTGCACTTCCATATTTGTGACGCGAAGATGACTTCCGTATTCTAGAAGGAGTTTGTTGACTTGTAACTTCTTCTGTAAGGTGTTGCAAAGACCGTTGTTCTGTAATCCTCGCTTTAGCTGTTGTGGAGTGTGAAAGTCGTCAAATTGTAACCTTCACTGTAGTTTGTGAAGACTACTGAATAGAATTTCCATCAGTTGTCGGAAGTATCATCGAATTGTAACTCTTCTCGATCTACGTGAAAAAGGCCTCCATTCGTAGTTTCTTCGTTTATCGACCCGAAAACTATTTGATTGTAGCTTTCGT